>DWTU01000065.1:0-24894 GCA_018251515.1 Cecropterus confusis | reverse complement strand
CCTGATGGTAAGTGGCCACTGCCGCACATGGCCACTTGTAATTGACCCCAGATAAGATCAGTCTGACCTGAGATTATGTTGCCCCTGATGACTACGTTGGAACGCCTTGAATAAATACATCTCCTTTCTCTTCACACACCCTTCTCTACTAGACTCTAGGCAAAAATAGGTGTGGAGACAGTGTCTTTCCGGAGTCGAACCACAAAGAGTTCTACCACCGTGAAAATTTTTAACTAAAAAATTGCAGGTATACTCTCCTCTAGATCTAATTTTCTCAGTTAATAAATATATCATTCAAAATTTAAATAAACCAATCCATCTAACTTCAAATATTCCAAACCTAAATAGACGTTGCATATATGAAGAAATATAGTATTTTAAACTGCGTCAAATTTATATTCGTATGAAAAAATGTTTATTCATCAAAGTGTGTCTTTACGTCAGAGCATTTGACTCTCAGGCTGTCGTCATGCACCGGTTACAATTGCAACTGTCGACTCAGCAAGCCCGTGGCGATACGGCGTACCACTTCCAGCTAGTTAACATGATATGATCCGAGAATCTTTTATTAATACGCCGTAACCATGAAGAAATCCGCATAGTTTATCAACTTACTACGTGCTTCAAGCTCGGAGATACTCAAGGAGACAGAAATAGCAAATTTTTGGAAATTTTCGAAGGTCAAACGAGCATAGTTCGACCGGAAAAGTATCACCGCCACACCTATTTCTAGCGTGCAGCCGGGCTTGTGTTTCGGTGGGTGTGGTTATCGGCTTACGCTGCCAACATCTTAATCGTTACCAACACGTCTGTGATTGACTTCAGGTAGAACCCATGTCTTATATAAAGTTAATTATTGATGTCCATGGACGGCCGTTACCACTTACCATTGGAAAAAATTTACCTACTTTGAAATTTATCATATTAAATTAAAAAAAAATAGCCCGAAATAATCTACAGAAACTTTATGAGAATTTCGGTCAGTAACCCAAGCGAGAGTCTGAAAAGTAACGTATTTCCCAAAAAAAAATCGTCTTCATAAGTTTTTAATTTGTTGTTTATGTTTTCTGCCTTGTTATTTATGGTGATTATAACCTTCCTATTGATAAAACGTCACAATTCTAGATTATCTGACCTTTATAATCCGAAAAGACCTATCATTCGTTCATATCGTTATCAGCATACGGGGTTAACTCCTCCTAATCTCGTTGTTGTGTGTGTAGTTGCATTGTTGTTGCGAGCATCTCTAGTTGCCGTTAGAAGAGACCGATCTTAGTGTCTATCAATATCACTCTCTTTCATTATCTTGTTGCTGAATCCTATATCATTTCTTCGAAAACATGTTCTAACGAAGCGTGATTTACACATATGCAAATATTGCAAAGTGCAAAGTATATTCCAATGTCATGTTACAATGAATAAATTTTTTTTTTTGGTGACGCGAAGAAAACCTTCAAAACGTACACCGAAGCCTTGGGAGAGACTCCGGGTTATGTGGGATTTTTACCCATTGAAACCCCGTCGATGGCCTTCCTCAACGTTTGTAGGGGACTCCGGTATCTCCAATGGAACACACCGATGCCCCCTAGCGCGGCGCCCCTCACGGGCTCATCTCTTGGGGGACGTGTAACTGTCCCCCTGCACCTTCAGGTGTCTGCGGGGACATGCAGCCACACATGCCGCCGTCCTACTCGGGGTTGCTGGCTGGGCGGTTCGAGCTCCCACTCCAGCCGCCCGCAACCCCAGGAGACCCCTTCTAGCCGCCTTTTACGACGGGCAGGGGATATCGCAGCCGTATTCTACTTCCGGCTAAAGGGGAAATAATGAATTGATCTATTATTGATCGCTAAAAGCTATGTAGAAATCATTAGAGTTTACACCTGTTATTTGTAACAGTCCGTTCTGTTAGTTGTAAGGCTCAGCTTACCGCAGGCAATTTATGTTGCATACTGATCTCGAGTGAAATGCGTGAATGCATTTGTCCTCACTTGATTTTCTTAGGCTCTTCCTGGAGCATACAGCTTCCAGACTTCGCCTCAGTGAGTTATTGTCAAATCAAAGTTGCAAATAATGAGTGATCAGCTCTCTGGGTACTCCGTGGTTACCCTAAACTGATAAATAAAAAGACTGATCAACAAGCCTTATGACTTATTCGAACGTGACAAAGTATCGCAAAGATGCACAGTGTAAATAATCAAATGAGCACGATAGAAGATTTTTCACCCGCTACGATACGGAGACGGTATATGCGTTTGGGATGAGAGGATGTTTTCTACGCTGCAGTTCAAACTAGTGTTACCGAAGCGATGACTCCTCTGATAGGGTGGGTGACCATACGACCCTTAGGGATGCTGTTGGAAACCGTTATTCTAGCCATGTTCGCATGCTATTATAACGAAAAGCAATATGAATTTCGTTCTAGGACCCTCAGGACCAACGTAGGCCTACTAATAACTAACTAGGTATAACAGTTACATACCTAACGCCTACGGTTAAAACATTTGGACTTCAATGCATTAAGATGGTTAAAGAGTTGAATGTCAAATTTGTCATCCTATGTTTCTGCTTAGTAATCTTATTACATATCCCTAAGCACCAAATGGCCAGCTTCTAAAGTTTAGGTTTGATGTACCCCTACATCATCAGGGTTGAGGAATTGAAGGTCAAAACTTTCATCTTACATCTCTGTTTACCAATCTTATTACACATTCGTAAGCACCAAATGGCCAGCTTCTAGAGTTTAAATTTGAAGTACCCCTGCATCATCACGTTTGCGTAGTTGACGGTAAAATTTCTCGTCATATGATATTATTTTAAAAACGTTTATTCCAAGTTAAATAAGAATCGGATTGAGTTTCATGGTTTTATCTTTAACAGTGACGAACTTCCATCCACTATATATATCCTTCAACCCCTTTTTTCGTAATGAAAGGTAGCCTAAGTCCTTTCTCAAGGTCAACTCTATCTCCGTACCACATTTCATTAAAATCAGTTCGGTGGTTTAGGCGTTAAAGCGTATTAGACAGGCAGACAGACAGACAGACAAAGTCACTTTCACATTTATAATATGAGTAAGTACAGACTTAAAAGATCAATCAGTTGTAATTTAGAATAACATGAGACTGAGAATATTGCATTTAAAATCAACAGATTGGATCTGTTCCTTAATAGTTCTTGCGGGAATATTTCCATACCTGAGGAAATTTAGTATGCATGTAATAAATTTAGTATTTAGGCTCCGAGAGTATCGGGATATGACAAGTCTGATGTAATAAATAGGCTCATTTTAAGTACTGATGTATTTTGACATGAAAAATAATTCAGATATATCTATTAATTAGGTTTATATTTTCTTATCTCCTTATATACTAACTTCTATTATCGTTTGTCAGCATGTGATGAAAACTTACTTTAATATTTGCTTTAAAAACGGAGTCACAAACACTGATGACTTTTTTAATTGTGTTATTTTGGTTTATTATAGTGTTCTCCAGTGATTAAATTTTGTTTTGAAGACCGCCCACAGTTATAGTGAGACATTTGATTCCTCGGGCCCTCGATTGAGAGGCCGAGTTTCAATCATTCGGCTATCACTGGACTGCATAAGTAAGGAAGGAATTCAAAGGGCTGATGGAATGTCGACTAGCCGCGAGGTTACACGTTCATTTTTGTTCATTTCCAGGTTATTAGGGAGATATTTGCAAACCACCCGAGCAGCTCGTACCTTAGCATCTACTCTAAAGATTACGCTTTCGTTGGACTCTACAACTGGGGCGAGCAAGGAGATTGGCGTACCATACATGGTTAGTGTGATAGAACTCATCACGTCACATCACAAGTCGAATCTCATCGTATCTCACGTAGTGATCACGTAGTTTTTTTTTTCTTGCTAGGACCAATGTCGCATTGCGAGAAAACTGGTTAAAATTAAGTTAAACATCTTTCTCACTTCAAGTTTGAACAATCTCACGTGCGATTCGTAGGTCGAGACAAATGACACTTCATGTGACCAGAAGGGAGGGAGGGTCGACAAATCGCCAAAACCTCCTCACGTAATTATTTGACGCCCCCTAATTAAAATGGGTTCATACCCTCCAATTATTATCATTTATGTATAATTTCATTCTCCTAAGTAACTGATCAACTAAAGTAAAGTACGTTGAACACAGTCTGCGTATCAATGCCGTGGAGTTCAATACCGTATCCACATTCAGTGTCAGTCAGACATTCATTCATTCCAGTTCCTCTATCAACGAGTTACAGTTTATTGACCAACCTGTTTCGTATGTATTGAAACCTCCGGTAAGTCTTCAAATGATACTCACCGACTGTTGGCCAATGATATCAACCATCCTTCAACCAGCCAATGTCGAAGTATCCTTCAGAGATCGGAAGTACGAAAGTGTAGTCACTAGTCACTTTGTAGATCTGGGTGATCTATACACGAAGATCCGTGTATCGTGGACAACTTTTTTTATAAGATGAAGTAGCAAACGAGTATGCTGTCCACCAGATGGTAAATGGTTACAGCCGCCCATGAATATCTGTAAGGAACTTCATACAGAACAAGTGTTCTATCTGAAGTCAATCTGAGATGCGTTGTTACTTAAAATCCCTCTCAAAAAAAGTCTAGAACCGCTTCACGCTACAAATAAGTATGGCGATGTAACCTCCGCGATCGAACTAAATACGTTCTGCCACCTTGTTACCACATGTAGCAAGCACAAAATAACGCAAGTACTCGCCTCACGCTATCTGTGGTCCTGACTATCACGCGACGAGGTCACTTGAGTCGTTTAGTAATTTATATAAAGTCATACTTAATCACTCGATCCTTTCGTAGGGTACTGTCACCAACATTATAATCGTATCTTAACACACAGTTTACGACACATTGACAATTTCTTCTTTCTCCAGGTCTTTCTTTGCAAGAATCTGGATACACGAGATTCGCTCCAAACGAGCCTAACAATGTCAATGCGGGGTTGCTGTGCGGTGCTGTTAACCGTAACGCCCAGTTCGATGACAACTGGTGTGATTCCGCCCATCCCTTCTTCTGTGAAAAGGACCCTGACAGCCTGTTTTGTGAAAATGATCTAATTGACAGCTAAACAGGTCAGTGTTTTTACCTCGAAGCTTTATTTTGTATAGGCAAATTGAGGCACTTACAAATTATCATGGCAATCAATACATCCGCCAAGAAACTCAACATTCAAGGCTTCTTAATATATTTTAGTTCTTTATTTCCATATTTATACTATATTTTTTAACATGGAGAATAAAAGGTGGCTCCAGTATCTTGCCTCACTTTTGTGTAAACGATCGTGTCCGACATACACAACTGGCGACGCAAGTCCAATATGGAGTTTTCCCACCTCCATCGCATTATCGTGCATTCGTTAAAGTTCGTTCAATTTGTTTCAACTTCGGCTTCGGCCACCTTCGGCCAAAAATCCACCTTTAACCAAAATGGGCCGAAGTTTTGGCAAAGCACAAGCGTAAGCGAAAACTCCATTGTGGGCTTGCGTCGCTAGTTTTGTATAAAATTCACATAATTCGAACCGTTGTCGTTTTAGAAAAGTAGCAAAGACTGTAATCAGCTCTAGAAATTATTTAAATTCAATCAACATAGATCTATTTCTGCAAAAGTTTAAATAACAATCGTTAAATTATCACCTTTAAATGATTTAGAACTTCTTATGGTTTTTGAACCTTCGGCTTCGACCGGAGGTTGTGACCATAGCCGAATAATAGGCGTCGGCTTCGGCTTCAGCCAAAAATCAACCTTTGGTCGGACACTACTAAACTAGAGCTTTGTTTGGCAAGATACGTATACTTATTATTATTTACATATTACAGTATACTTTGATACTTTAATTAACTATGGAAATATATTATTTCTCAGTCCTAAGCTGTTTTGTCTTCCATGTAATCAGAAATTTTATAAATACGCTTTACGGTTAAGTTTGGTCTTAATCAATGCTTTGAACTTATTAATTAAAACACTTATATAATGTTCCCCAATATATTCCTTATAAAGCATTACATTAGTCCTCACGGGTAGTCACGCTTTTATGGCTGGCCTCAAGTCTAGAGTTGACTATAGAATAGATGTCCAAAGACAGCAGGAGCCACTTGTCATCAGGTCATTTAGACCGTATCGCATATAAGTTCCGATGGATGACACACATATTTGAACTACTTTTCTAGAGCTGTCAGGCATATAGATTTTATTATCTATTACGTACCTTACGCTTGTGATTATTAGCTTTTATATAATAGCCTTATATAGTATGTTTTTCGCTGCGTCCCCGGATTTTATTCCCAGACCAACTTTACAAAGACTGAAGTTCATTCAATATGTATGACTTAACATTTCACCACTTGACAGAAATAGACTTTCCTAGCAATAACTTTCTGAACAATCCCTTATGATTTGCTTTTAATGTCCACAGGAGGAAAACAGTCCAAGCCCAAGCAACAAACTACGACATGGATTTTAGCTGAGTAACAATAATTAAGAGTAATAAAAAAGTACAATAAAAATAAAAACTTTTCTTAGTACAAAATTGTCAGTTTTTTTTTCCAAATTTCTTTTTTTATTATTCCCTGATATTTATCATATCTGTTTAAACAACTGTACTTTTTTTTTTAAATAATTTATTTTTAAAGTGAAACTTCTTTAGAATCGTGATTTGAAGCTCGATGAAACGAAAATGCGTTACGAAAGCAGTTGTAGATGTCGCCGCAACAACTAAATAGCGATGTACCCCTTTCTGAATCACGCTAACAATTTTACTTCGTACCTCGATTGAAAGCTCAAGTTTGGTATATGCGAAATAAGATGTCTCATTGTGGGCTACAGTGATTACTCAATCAATTTTTAAAAAGGATCAGCCTTTATACCCTTATACTCAGATGTTTTTTTATTTATTATTATTAAGTTTCACTTCTGCTGCTTTTTTGTTATATTTTTGGCAGTTACTTAATTATCAAATATATCTAAATCGAAATAAATCTAAAAAAAACAAATCTGTATATTATTTCCGTCCTCAATTTCATAAAAATCGTGACTGTGTAAACACCTTCATTTTGTTAATGTACATAATACGTACATAATAAAATAGCAAACGAGCATCCCGTCCACCTGATACTAAGATTTCACTGCCGCCCATAAAGTCAACACAGATGAGTTGCTCTCAAGGACTAAGATGGTCGCCTCATATTTAAATAAGCCGGCAACCACATTTCCCACCGTAACGCAAGAACTGCTTTTGGTAGAAATAGACATGGTGGTCGTAAATCTCCTCCTCCGCTGGAACCAATCACGTACTACCACCATGCAAGTGTTTTTTTTATAATTTTGAAGTAGAAAACCAGCACGCAGCCCAATCGATGGTAAGTGGCCACCTCCGCCCATCAACATTTGTAATCAACCCCTAATAAAATCAGAAACTTATATAGCTCTAAGGACCGAGTTCGGAACGTTCAGAACGCCTCGAAGAGGAACGCCTCGGATTTGTATATCTCCCTTGCCACACCCTTCAGTCCAAAACACAGCAGCGTATAACACGTATTAGGCAGAAATATGCAATGGTGTAATTGAAAGCACCATTTTCAGCAACAAAATGTAAAATTGAAGAATAATATTCTCAAATTAGAAATACTACGCTTGAGGCGAAGTGGTAAATTTAATTATAAATTCCAGTAACAAATTTTAGGCGTAGCGACAAATTATAACCCGATTTGATCTTGTTACGACTTTTTTCTTTTGATTTAAGGCGTCCAAATTATTTGGATGTTTACGTTAAATTAATTTTCGGGATAGTTTTGTTTACCTTTAAATTTCGACTTAATTTGTAAAGATTAAAAGAAAAAATCTCTGGCCGTTTTAAATTTTTATTTTTATTTAGTATCATATTTTGAAAACCCACAGAAAAATATTATAACGTGTACCATTTAAACTTTAATAATTATGATTTTAGTCTGACCCCTAAGGGAATGCATTCCTGACCGGTCGTGTCCGAATGACCGATGTAACTTTGAAATGGTGAATATCAAAAAAGTAGGTATTAAAATGTATGTTGAAATAACGCCTGGTGCACAAAATTAGCAATGTTTCAATTTACACAACTTCCTCTGAAACAACTGAAACAATGCGCAGTCATCATAAGTCATAACCAAAAAACAGCACCAAAAGGCAGTACATCTGTAAATTACGTTATCCAGAAGAAGTTAGAAAATCACAGCGAAAAGGAATTTTTTGCAGCATAAATCTCTAGAACCTGATTGATTTATTAATGCCAGGAACACGTGTAAAGTTTGAGCACGCGATACCAAATTTTAAAGTTATTTTGGACGCAGAATCACACTTTAGGAATGTATGGATGTGTATGGAGATAATAATGTACGAATACTACATGCTAAAATTTGCAAAGAAATTGTCATAGAACAGTATCCCACAGGATCTTTCATGCGATAAACATTTCATGCGGTATGTGTGAAATAAATGTTTGATTAGTGCAGCCTGTATAACTATGATCTTAAGGTACCTACATTTTTTATCAATTATATTGATTATAGCTTAGTAATAATAATAATTATTCTTTTTATTTACCCAATTTCCTAAAAGACAGGTTTGAAATGGCATTTCTAAAACATAAACGGTTCTACTACATCTAAACAGTTCGAATTGTACCGGTTTTCATTTATAGATCGAAAAAATGCGTATTTGATATTGTTAACATTTTTTCCCAAACAATATAAAACTATTCTTTTAAAAAAACAGTTACATTGGTTTTTATTACAGCTTTAAGGCGTTTCTCGATGACATAAATATGTCTGAATTATCAGTATCTGAAATCTCAGTATCTGAATTTATCAGCCACGACACTTGGCACTTCAAATATCTGTAGATAAAATTAAGTAGCATGTGTTCACAGGCGGATACCTAATGTAGCAACCGATGTTAACTATACAAGTGATTGTTTAGTTTATAAGAAATGGCGGAAAAAAACATTTTCACAAAGCAAATTATTCACCACAGCAAAAAATCTTTTATGTATAAATAAAATTGAAGTGTCGTTTGTAATATCAAAATAACAGCTTTTTACCTAATTCATATGGAAGTATATACGATACAGATAACATAACATCAGTTACTAAATTTATTCTGTCTGTTTGTTCTGGATAATCTCTGAAACAGTTGGGCTGATTTTAACGGGACTTTCACTGTTGATAGCTGATGTCATAAGGAGTTACTTAGGTTACTACTATTTTAGAAAATGTAATTAGGGTTCCGCACAAAAAATAACACCTCCGCGCACACTCTACGCGCACGCATATGTAACTACGTCAAGTTACATATTTTAAACGTGGGTATAACCGCGGGGCTCAGCTAGTTAAAAATAAATATATTTATCTGGAAAACTGCAGCGGACTCCTGCTGCCTGGGACAATATTTTATGGCCCAGAAAGGCGACAAAAAATGTGCAATATTTTTGTACAGTTGTTATTAGTTACAGCAAATTGTGATCATAAAAAATGAAACAGAAGTTAAGATTCAAGATGTATTTATTATTAAAAGTATAAAAAATCACTGATTCTAATTATCATGAAAATCAATTTTGCCAAGACTGTCAGGTAGGACGCTTTCTTGCTCTGCCATCTATATGAAGTATCTAATAAATCACGTAACCGTTGATCAAAGTTCCTTGGTAGACTGGCAGGAACTGAATGTTGTTGGGCGCGGAAGAGGTCAAACTTCACGAGAGAGCCAAGTTTGGGTTCGGATCGTGAGGAGGGTTCGTGTAATCATCGCTCAATGTAACGTAGGCTGTGTCTTCATGGAGCGGCACCTTTTGACGATATTCATATTATAAAACTAGCTTATTTCCGCAGCTCCGCCCGCTCTGATGATGTTCACCGCAGACATGAGTATCCTGTTTCTTAATTTAAATCATAAACTATCGAATTTCGACCAATACTATACAGTCAGATTGTGAAATTCGCTCCCGCCAAATATACGCGACTCTAAGAGTATTTCTCTTTTTTTTAAAAAGGGTAAAGGATCATTACTTGTCCTTAACGGCATGAGTATTACTTAACTTTGTATTTATCCAAGTATTAATCGTCTATGTATACTATTATCTTTCCATTCCATTATGTATTCCATTATATAGTATTATATTTTATGAAAATATAGTATTTGTATGTACGCAAATATATACGTAAATCTTCCTAGATATATATATGTATATATGTGTGTGCATGGATATACTTATCACAGAAAACTGCACGCAGTCCTACCTTGTATTACCCAGTCTCCATTCTCAGGTCTGCTGGAAGACATTTCTCTAGAAATAAGTACCTTTGCACTAAATGTTAATTTATAAGCTCTATGTGTGTATGTTTATTCTGTGCGCATAAATAAATAAATAAATAACACACACTTCCGCACAAACTTTCGCATTAAAAAAAATAACATTGCAGTAGGAAACGAACGTGCAGTCGACCGGATGGTATGTGGTCAGGGCCGCTCATGAATATAACCAACTCCACATAGAAAAGAGGATTTACCTGAAATCAATTACAAACGTTGCCCCCCTGAGGACTAAGATGGTCAACTAGTATTTAAGGCAACATCCACACCCCTTCCAGCACAACGCATAGCATCTCGATAGAAATAGGTGCGGCAATTGTACCTACTGGTAACTGAAATCCGATTAACTTAAAGCTTAAATCGATGATAGTGTGTACCTACATATTAGATTCAATTTTATTCATAACTAGATATGACTTGCCGCAAAAGCCAGACAAACAGACCTACAGAAGTCTTTAAAATTATAGAAATGCCTGTTATCACTTTTTCTCAGGCCTCCAAACTAATAATCATTTTGCAAATATATGCGATGTAAAAACATTTTATTAACATATTATATAACAATAAATACAATTTTATTACATGTATGATTTAACGGTAAAGGAAACATCGTGTGGAAACCTACACATCTCAGAGTTCTTGAAAAAAGTTCACCCTTGATGAATTTTACCGGTTCACACTCGGGTACTGCGGTGGGCTATGATAACCTATACCTCTTCACTCTGAGTGGACATCTGTGCCCAGCAGTAGAACAATAACGAGTTGACGATTACAAAACACAGTACATACAGAGTATACATATACACAGTATAAATGCACCTTTATCGTATGATATGTTCTAAATTGATTCCATATGAGCATCGCGCCTTTGTCAGCGATGTCTATGAGCGCTGGGGAACTAACTGAACATCGTAGTAATTACGTATCTAGTAGTGACGCCCGTGTCTTCGCCTAGATTTTGCTACTCGACTACGTCAAAAAGAGGGTAATCTTCTTTGAGCATGTGTATGTACGTATGTAATATACGTCCGTTGCCTTGGCATGCTCTACAGCCTAAACGGCTTGATTATAACATGTTACGTATTATTGGAATTGTCTCAATAGTTATAGGCATAGACTAATTTTTAAATATAGCGCCTGTGAACAAAAAGTAATTTTATTGTCATAACAAAATGGGTGTCGAAAGAAAGCCTTAAATTAGAGCATTACAAATATATTTTATCACTTTTAAATTACTATGTTGATGCGAAGTCCTAAAAAGCTTTTAATAAATGAGTTGTTATAAAAAAATACCCGACTACAAATTTCAGTTTATGTGGTCAGAATTTTTGTTTTCATAATAATTTCTGTAGACTTCCGTACCGTGAGCGTGACCGAATATTTTATTACACTTTTCTAGACGATTATTTAAACACTTATATACCATGTGTCTTATTTCTGGGTTCAGAAATAAATGTCTTTTGCAATTTCAATAAAAGACGTTTTACAAGTTCACATCCTAACAGTGTGAATTAAAAAAGTCCTCCAATGGAAGTACCATTTAAGCTATGAGGGACTTTTCAATGGTTTAGCCATGAAAAAGTTACAAATATACTTTCTCGCAATACAATATTAGTAAGTATATTGCAGGTAGGTACATACGACTTTGGCGCTACACCTTGCCCTTATTATGAAGGGATTACTCGTATGTTCTATATAGTCAGTAAATTTTACTGTGAATAATAATTCACAGGCTTTATTTATAATGAGAGGCTTAGGTAGACGGTATTAGACGTCTGAGGCAATTCTCAAAATTAACACTTAATTCTTGACTTATTTAAATATTTGTGCCTTCAAAACTGTGTACTACGTGGTCATAATCTTTTAAAATATTTTGAGACATTTGTCATATGCTAGACACAAATGCACACGCGCGGGTACATACACACACAGAAACACATGCAAACACACACGCAAGTATAGCGTATCTTGCCAAACAAGCCTCATGTTTAGGCAACATACTGGGCCTAGCTTTTATTGCCCATGTAATAAACAAGATGGTTAAAAAAATACAAAGTAGGTATTAATAAGACAAACCCGCTAAGTTTCTTGCCGGATCTTCTCAGTTGAGGTCATCTTCCGATCCGGTGGTAGTGTAAGACAAAATATTGTAAATGACAATTTGTAAGTGCCCCCGTATGCCTATACAAAATAAATACATTTCATTTCATTTCACGCACATAAATAGTTGCACACGTAATCGCGAAATGTTATTACTTTCTTGAATTAGACATATTATTACTTCCTTTCTTTATTTTGTTATGTGACTATAATTGAAGATTACATGTTATAATTGAAATCCTGAATCATTGATCTGATTCAGTGGGGTAGCGTGGGCGGATATATAGGGGCCGTGGTAGCGGTTGTCATGTCTTGGGAAGCAGCAAATCTCTTTTTTGTGCTTTATAAGTGGTATTTGACAAAGTTTTAAACTCAAATTGCATAATCTGACATCATACCAGGAAGGAGGTCTCACAAATTTAACCAACTGTGACAAGGACGGGGGAGGGGTCAAAAAGTTGGATTATTTCTGTGGCGTAATTTACGGAAGACCCCTTACGCCCCTATTTTCACATTCAGGGGCGGAAAAATGTTTAGATTTAGTGATCTTTCATTTTTTTGGCGTCAAATTGCAGGGATCGTATATATATAAACATAAACATAAACGCTTTCTACACTCATAGCCCCACACTAGGATTTTCTCCTGTGTCGTGAGTGCCATGGACACACAAAGCCGAATACACAAACACCCAGACCCAGAACAGAAATCTAAACTCATCGTTCAGTTCTGTCTGGCCGGGGATCGAACTCGGGACCCACTGCGTGTCAGACCGTTATGTTGACCGCTCCACCACGTGGGCCGTCGACTTTATTTTTTAATATTATTTAACACAGGTAACAATTCAATAACAAATGTTTTACGTGTCGCTGAGGAAAAACCGTAACTTACATCAACAAATATAACTATCGGACATTTCGGATCCCACCGCTTGTTTTCGATGTTCCCGATGGTCCGAAAACTTTGCTACAAATTCCAGGGCCTCATGTTTGTTTACATTCAGTTTTTGGGTTCCAATTTAAACTATCGCAGCTTTTATTTGTCGTTTAGTACTTCGTTTGTCCTACCGTGGTCTGTTCGGGTATACTTTGTTTGGGTCGAAATTATTCCTGCAATGTTTTTGGTTGCTACGTTTAGGGATAATTTGTCGGTATAATGAAAGTGGTGTTTAATCTTTCATTTGGGACGACCGGTTGGTGCGGTGGTCTTCTGTGCGTTAATTTGGGCGAGGGCCGTTCTACGGATTTTAATAGTGGACTTACCTTAAGTAATAGCGTGTACCACATCACGTTTGCGTTCCCTTATTATTGATTCAAGAGTCATATATAAGGTATAATGTAGTTTAAACACACTTATCTATACTCCATACTAATATATAAAACTGGTATGTGTCTGTTTCTTACTCAATCCGGCTAGAACCACTGGTCCGATTTACAGGAAAGTTTGCATTAGTGCAGCTTATTTACCTGGTCAACTTTTACGTTACTTTTCATTTCAATATTGTGCTTTATGTAAAGATGGCTAATATTTTTATGACCCGTAGCGAAGCACGAGTACTTAAGCTAGCAATGTCTAAAAGTTTGCCAAAGTTACCGCTGCTTAAAAAATAAAGATTATTCCCGTTATTACTAAAGATTAAGATTAAAAATAAAGATTATTAAAGAAGATTATTATATAGAGATATTGGGTGCCCATTTGTGGTGGAATAACAGATACTTTTGTATTTATGTAAGAACTTGCATTGTAATTATTTTCCATAACAAGGAATTTAAAAGAACAATAAAATGAATTAAAAAAATATAAACTTGCACAACTTAATTACGAATAAATAACAACAAACAAATAAATAAATTTTAAATATAAAAAGTAGCATCCAGATTACTGTCCTTAGGATGAGTTCCCAGAATGCTGGCAACATTACCTCGTTGAATTTGATTTATACAAGGAATTTGATTTAATTTTTATGATATATAGTATAATGTACATTTTATTATTACGACGTGAATACTAATTTGCAATTATCCTTTATTACTTGTTTCTGTCTTATTCCAATAACAGAATAAAATACATCGACACCCACGTGGTTTCAATTTGAAGATTAAATATAATTATTCGCATCAATAGTGTAAGAATAGTTAGTACATTAAATCTGACACCTTTCAGCCCAGAATTTCTTTCAGATTTAACATAATGAATAAACACCCAGGCGCAAAGCAGGACGGAAATCGAACCCGTAACCTTTCGTCCGGAGCCATATTATACATATCCGTGCCACATTATACATATCTAGCCCCTAGTAAAACCTAGTCAATATATCGATAAATCACCATTTTGTCTAAATGTTTTACTAAATCAACATCTATCCGTAGATATCCCTATTTGAAACTATTTTGTTATAAAAAGTAAATTTGTCGAAAATCAGACATGTGTTTTCAATAGAAATGTTTTGATTATTTAAATATGCGGTTTTTGATTTTCGATTTTGCGGCCCTGTTACATGGATCGTGGTCACTGCGAAATAGCGGCGAGGAGAAGCTTTTCAGAACTCACCGTTTTGCACGAGAAGAGTGGAATCCCTCGCGAGCGGCAACTCAGAGTCCGTCAATGTCGCGTCGGAGGCGTTGTCGGACGCGGAGGTCGGTGTGGTGGGGGCTGTCGGCGAGTCGGAGAGGCCGCGACGCGCGCGGCGACGCCCGCTGCCGCTGCTCGATCCGCTGCCCGAGCCGTACGCGTGGAGCCGGCCCAGGCCTGGAAGAAACATTATACTTTACGAGGTGTTAACCAGCGTAGTTCGACCGGGGAGGTCCCACCCACCGCCACATCTATTTCAATCGAAGCCATTCTTGCGTTTCGTTGGAAGGGTGTGGTTGCCGGCTCATTTATATGAGGCAACAATCTCAGTCCTCGGGATTGGCATCGCACCTGTGATCGACTTCAGACAGAGCCCCTGTTCTGTATTAATTTGCCTACAGATGTCCATGGGCGGCAGTCATCACTAACCATCAGGTGGAATGCGTGCTCGTTTGCTATTTCAGTCTAATAAAAAAAAGCTTGTGTGTTTCAATGTATAATGGGTATTCATAAGTTTTTGAATTCTTATTGCCGATATTTCCACCCATTCGTGATATGGAACCTACAAAAGAAAAATGAACTAGGCGTCGACAAGCATTAGTGGTAGATTAACCTAGAGATAGTGATAGATTAATTTGCAACTAGTGCTTGTCAGCCGATTCCGCCACTGCAAGTCCGCCGTGACCACTATCCATGAAAATGGGTCGAAATATCAGCAAAATTAATTAAATAACCGCATATCCGCTTATCCGCATACCCGTTACATTTGTGGTTGCCGGTTCACTTTTATATGAGGCGACCATCTTAGTCCTCGGGAGTAGCAACGCATCAGTGATTGACCTAAGATAGAACTCCTGTTCTATATGAAGTTGCTCACAGATATCTATGGGCTGCAGTGGCCACTTACCATCAGGTTCATGCTCGTATGCTCATTAATTCAATATGTTTAAAAAATATATCAATTCCGCCATAATATAAGTCTTGAAGATAATGTAGAATTTAAAAAGTCACCTTCCAATAGACATATTGGAAATGCAATATGACTGACTGATTTTAGGTTGTCGTCGAGAGAATAGTAGGTAGATAGATTCATGGAGGTGAATAGAATAGTAATAAGGGCTTGAGTCATACTGCGCTGGCCAAGTTGTTATTGGTAGATTTAAAGCACTTTAGGCGCTATGTTTGGTTAAGTAACTCTCAAGAACTTGAGTTTCTTTATCTAAATGTAATAATGATAATTAATTTTTAGTATAATATTTCGTGGTATTATGGGATTGATTAAAAATTATTTCTGTAGAAGATTAATAAAATTGAACTGTAGCGAAATGGCGTTTATTATATTTAAATGCAAAATTTAATATTGTTTATGAAGGCCGGGAAGAATTAGCGACAGCTATAAAAATATTTAATTCAGTATTTTTATGCGGGCTATCGTGCTATACTCGAAGGAAAAAGTAGCTTATACAAGTCTTTATTTCAAATTATATCTAGACGGTTTGATAAAAAAATAACCAGTTAAGTAAATTAAAGATATGAGCGCAACGAATACAGTCCGTTTTGAAATTACTACCAGTATCATTTCACTGAGTTGTTCCAATTCTGTTCATAATACACGTAACCCTGAAGCCTTAATACGCTGAAGGAAGCAAATATTCTTCACGTTATGCATTTACACTTGCGTTAATGCATAACATAAGGAATGAAGTTACGTTCAATTGAGTTTGTATTTAATTTCGTTCAAGAGATCATTATCTCTCTACAACTGGCAAAAGCCTGGATTACATTGTACAACGCTGCTCGTATTAGTAGTAGTGGTAAGTGAAGTGGATAGAGGTCAATGACTCAGGATAAAAAAATGACAATTTCTATTCTGTGACAACAATCTGGGCCATGTTTTTTCTTTTGTCCTCGAGGGGGAAACCTTCAAAAGGTACCTGATGCCGTGAAAGCGACGCCAAGTTATGTGGGACTTTCACCACACTAAAATCTCTCCCGGTGGCCCTCCTCAGCGGTTCAAAAAAGACTCCGAGATCTCCGAAGGAACGCAACCGGAGTCCTCTGAGCGCGTTGCCCCATCGGGCTCCAGCCAGGTGAGCGGCTGGGCCCACCGCAACGTCTAGTCTTTACGACAATATGCAACTATACATACCGCCGTCTTTCTCGGGGTCGCCTGGCTGGACATTTCGAGCTCCCACTCTTGCCGTCCGCAATCCCGGAAGCCCCTTTTAGTCGCCTGTTACGTCAGACAGGGGATACCGTAGCCCTATTCTAATCCCGGAACTACAGGGATGCTGTGACAATAACGTGGATCAATGGTTTGACCTATGCTCCGAAACACAAATACATCTACCCTTCTTTAACTTTCTAAACAGTTGGTTTCTCTTATGCTCTTATATAATAATCTATATCAGAGAATCTATTGAGGATTCATTCAACTGAATACAACACTTCAATGCTAACGTCTTTCAAGTAAATTATTGTGCTGGATAAATGTTACTGCCTATCAAAAACAATATCTGATGGAAAGCTAAATAGAAACCTGAATACTAGACGAAAATTAAACGAAACGAAAAGCGATGGTCAGGATACATTGTAAGGAGATAACAATAAAGTGAAAGACAATACGAATCCGCAGAAAAGACGAACAATTTCAATATTGGAGACAATTTTCCCATACATTCATTAGACATTTACCTGTTTGATATTGGCAAGGGAGACGATCAAAAACAAGCGACAAAGGAAAGGAAGCCATACTGTGAAAAGAATGTAAATAGAAAGCAGAGGGGTAATTAGGAATAATAATGATTCCAAGTGTAACAAAGGATACAATGAGCTTATTCAAAAAGACTTTAAAGAAATAACTACCTAGAATCTGGCAAGACCTAAAACATCTATTCATATATAACGCAAAAAAGACATAAGGGTGGTCGATGAAGAGTATTGAGAATTTCTCATTTCATTTAATGGAGTACTTCACTGAATTCGTTTAACACTCTATATACCTTTATTACTTTGATGAGTTCCGAATGTCATATGATGTTTGTTATGCTGGCTCTCGTATTACAAAATAACTTAATTGTTTTTAGAGAATTTTCATATTTAACCCCTATAGAATTTTGTCATTTTCGAAAGGATAGATAACTTATCAGACTGATGTAGCAAACGAGAAGTGGTTACTGCCGCCCATGGACACTTGTAAACAAATTCATATATAAACAGGGGTTCTATATGAAGTCGATAATTTCAGAGTCGATAATCTACTCTCGAGGACTAAGATGGTCGCCTCCTATATAGGTGAACCGGCAACCACACCCTTCCACCGAAATGCAAGACCTGCTTTACTCTAGAAAACTGTGGCGGTGGGAACCCCCCCGGCGGGCTACCCTGGGGCTCCCCCCCGGGGAAATACTGCTCGCAGTTTTAATTCTTTCCTTTGGTCTCAAAAATACTTTCGAAGTAAATAAAAGGAGTTGTAAGGGAAATGAGAAGAAAAGGATCAAAGCAGAACGCTTCATTGTAAATACATATATTATTTTAATTTAGAGCAAATAAGGACACGCTTGGTAAAAAGCTAAAATAGACGTGAAGTTTTAGGGGACGCCTATGTCCAGCAGTGGACCTCGAAAGGCTGATGGATGGATGGATGGATGGATAGACGTGACGCTGTTTCTGCCGCAATTAAATGATAAAGGGATTTGTTATTTCTAGAAGGTTAATTATAGTTTGTAAATCGCTAGTGTGGTTTATCTAATCTATATAATTTATCCCGTCAAGGGGTACGGTAGAATTTTTTTACACTTTTCATAAATAACAAAACATAAAACAATATTGATTTCCAGTCGACAACATATATCCGCAAAATTCAGATTTTCGAGTATTTTGTTGAATTCTAATGGTTCAAAGAGTCGCCATATTGGCCACTCGGATGCCATCTTGAGTTCCTTAAAGCCGATTTACGCAATAATACGATAAACTGCCATCTAGCGGTGTTTACCTTACATAGTTTTTACCTCGCATTTCTGCATCACGCTATTGAGAACGTGTGTAGGTTCGTATAAATGTGCTTGGAATTTGAATTTGGGTGTTGCTAGCACTGCGACCAGTATATTGAACTGTAAACTAGCTACTACAAGTGGTAGCGACTGGCGTCTAGCGAACTGGCAGCTTTTACGAGTGTCTGCTTCTAAGTTGTAAGACCTATATTATTTGATTATAATTATAAAAATATCTACCTACATTTTGTAAAAGATTATGTTTGAGACACATTTCAACCGAGCGAGGCCGGGTTTTCAACTAGTTTTGCAGTAACAACTGACTAGTCTTCTATAAAGTATATTTGTAACGGAAACGATCAAAATAATCAAACGTGAGTAGAAGTTACATTTATAAAAAAGTACATATATATAGCACCACAGGTTTCCAACTTTCATTATTCAGATTCATTATAAGCACTGTTCAGCTCTTAAAAAATATCTCATTACGAACTTCATGAAAGCTTACCGTCGAAGCGGGGCAATGTTCATAAAATTTCTTTAATCCCGTGACTACAGCCTAATCGTATGAGACCATTAAGGAAAAAGTATCAGAAAGGAATAAACCGGCTATGGACGAGAGCACTTGAGACGGCGAGCGAAAACTTTTTAATTCAAGGCAAACATCCCAAGAGGCCCAACTCAAAGGACTCCAAGAAAATAAAATTAGTTTCGACTGTACCTCATTACTGGACTTCGTAATTGAGTATGCAGATTGCATATGAAAAGCTTTTTTTCGCGCCCTGAACGATGTGAACTAGGTCGTTTATAACACACTACCGTTATAATCCTGCCGTGATAGAGGGAATTTTAAATAATTTGTTAAAAATTATAAAAGGAGAACTTGGAAAATGCATACGCAAAAAGGTTAAGGAAAGAAAACCATTAAATAGATAAAATAAAGAGCTGAAGCTGAAAGTACTTCCTTAATAAAATTAATTAAAAGTCCTAGAACTAAAATAGAGAAATAACAAACCCCTTATAGAAAATAAAACAACTGGTTAGATTTAGAGCTCTAAAACGCAACGATGTTTAATAATTAATTGCTAGTACTGTTTTATCTTATTATAAGTAACGATTTTGTCGACATTTTTTTTGTCAACATTTTCCCGATTTTAGTCAAGATTTACTTTCGTAGTTTCTTATTAAAGCAGAAACTCTAGATATTTTCAAAATAAGTAATACATAAGCCATGTTGTTCCTATATGTTTTTGTACATTAGAAGACAAACCCGGTTCGATACATATACTATTGTAGAACGTACATATGTATACGTTAAGTACGTTCTACAATCCTATATCTAGCATAGTTATTACTATATTTAATTAATGATAGCTAACAAAATAACATGTGACTATTTTTGTTAACTGATTTCCTTTTTTAATGTTGTTTGCTAGGTATTGTCGAGCTGTAATTCAATAAAATGTGAAATTATTATAAAGTCTTCAATTTTTTTAATAAAATTTAGGGTCAAATTTCGACCACGAAACGAAAAGTAGTTTTGAATAAATAGCAAACATAATTGTTATGTATGTACCTACCTAATCTACGTGATCCCTACCTGATCTACGTATTTAGCATTCAAATTTTAACTTTCTCTATTAATTAAGAACAAAAACTAAAACGCTACAACTGAAATCAACCAGATTTTGAAAATTATAATATTTGTTTAATTGAATAAATTACGGACGTATAGATGGAACCCTTCACAGAATAGGTTCAAACAAAAAGGACAATGAGTTCGTTAGAGGATTTTTTGCTGAGACCGCGAAGATCCAGTTGGACATTCGGGAGGAATGCTAATTGTAAGTGGATTGCATAATGCTGAGCTACGAGTGCCTTGATGAATTGAGCTATTTCATCACTTTATCTGAGAATATTTCGGTATATAACATCATAATGTATTTAAGTAGTTTAGTTTTGAAGGTGGTAGAACTCTTTGTGATTCGACTCCAGAAGCACCACCGCTGTTCTGGTCTGAAGGGTGTGGTAAAGGAGATATAGTTTTCCGAGGCATTCAATCTTAGTTCTCAGAGGTAGCATCTGTAGCTAACCTTAGGTGAGACTTTGATCTTGCATAGAGTTAATTAAAGATGTCCACGGGCGGCAGTTGCCACTTACCATCAGGTGGACTGCATCCTCGTTTACTACTTCCATACTATATTAAAAAAATGTTACATATAAAACTACAGTTTAACTGCAAAGACAGGTGCAGTTTAAAACTTGCTAACAATTATTAATATATATTTTTTTACAGCATGCAAGAGACATGATGTTAGTAATTTACAAGAAACACAAAGGTTTTGAGGATAATTTATATGAAAGTCGATACGAAATGAATTTAAATTTAACTTGCATCAATTTGTCGTTTTCTATTGACTTAGACAGTTTTTTTTATTTCAAAGTAAACTTACTAATTAAATTATTGATACGCTGCACCCACTGTAAAATATACACACTCAACACCACACAAGGAAATTCACGAATCACATTAAACTTGTCACGTAAAAAATTAAAAACATTAGCCGATCGCTAATCACGTTCGTCCCCGAATAACTCATAAACGTCATTCATGATCTGTAACTTTATTCTAGAATTGTACGTCATGCGTGGGCGTTTGGGGACTAACATAAATAAAAACATTGCCTGTTTCCTTTCCAACCGATAAGGGACGATAATTGCAAAGCGCAGGACGTCCGTGCTGATAACAGTTGACCGGTCATTAAAATGAGTTCCATACTGTTCTCATATCTCGGGACCGCCCCAAAAATAACTAGTCAGGCAACATAATAATATCGCTTATTAATAATCGCACAAGGTTTGCTCATCTGGCTGCCAATACACTACATAATTTATGTACTTGCAAGAACAAAAAAAAAAACAACAAAATTCAATTCCACCAAATAGTGAACTCATAAATATACAATTGGCAAGTTACTTTCGTAGCGAAATCACGTCTACATGAGTAAGGAGTAACCCCAGCAAAGAATCCGCGGAAACATTCGACAAATAAACGCTAAATCCGCTTTCCGCACGTATTGTTAGCTCTTCGTTACTAGTCCCGAAAGAAACTACAATTTGAATCTCACAAAGTAGCACAAACGAACCGGCAAACCTGGAACCTCTAGGGGATCGACCTGTCACAACTCGTCAGTCGAAAAAAGATCACATTGAGAGTTTCCAAATATTACGACTATAGAAATTGGCAGAAGCGGAATATCGCTCCATTGATTCTGAATATTTGCATGGCAAGCCTTTTCTCATGTTAATTCTTCCGTTCGAATATTTTAGCTAAACGCACACACTCCATTCTTTCCGTATGTAAATCAATGTGAATTCCCGCAGTCCCTCCATCGGATATAATATTCTAAACACGGTGGCCCGCGTTAAGGCAAACGTAGAAATTTGTCACATGAGCGATGGTTCACCTACGTGTTTCGTCGTCCAAATCCCAAATATAATCCGTTACTGTGCGAATAAAACACACCTTTATTACTTTAAGGCGAGAATCTTAAATCGTGCATGGCCGTCTTCGGGGATTTCACGTTTCACACGCCCATGAACCAGGATTACTGAACGAATTTATATCTTAGCTTGGTAATCAAAAAGATCGCTTTCGATTGCGAGCGCGCTTCCACCGAACAGAGTTGTAGTTACGTGGAGTGCGACTGTATGATTTTATGCCAGCAAAAGTAAAGAAGGTTGACAAATAGGTCGGGCGTGCCGATGTTCAGTTTTATTAAAATTAAAACGTTCTATCGAACATTAATAAAACGCGGTAAGGTATATAATCGTTTGCACATCGCCGTTTAAATTTACAGCGGGAACACGAAGGATAAGCTGAAACATTTTTATTATCATCGTGCTAGTTTATTGCGTCTCGAGCTCGAGCATTAGAAATAATCTCCTCGGCGGAGTGTATGAAATAGATTTTAATAAAAAAATTGAAAATTGAATAGTCCTAGAATTCTTCCACAGGTTTTCAATGGTTCTTACGACTTAATAGACATTTCGAAGTGAAAATGCGGAGTGAGCGCGAATATAGTAAAAACAAAACGGACGATAAATCTGTCGGGCCTAAGCAAAACAGCGGAGTCGAAAGGACCCGTCCACAGTCGTAACTCAATCTTAGTCGCGCAATTTCACAGAAAATTTATTCGGCATGAACTGTAGTTGTCAAATGCTGACGTTAGCGTATCGAAGGAATAAATGATAGACATAAAAGAGAGGCCTTAGACAGCGAGCCTCAGTATTGTGATCACGTAAAACAGACGCGAGACTCGGTGAAGACGCAATCTTCGTGGAAAGAATTACATTTATCCAAAGGATGGGGAAATCACTAGTAATTCAATGCATGGAGGCGATGAAACACATTCAAATATAGAAAATACCGAAGCGTGCGTGTCGCTCCTATGGGAGGAAATTTGCGCGTGAGGTGGGTATGCGCCAACTGGATATACGAATATGGGTAGGACTAAATTAAATAAAATGTGTAATAATTGGCGGCCTGTAGCACATAAAAATATGTTACTATAGTTTACAACCCAATATTACTGGGTAATATCTCCCGATATTACCCAGTAATCTATTAATTAAACGAAAACTTAAATATATATATATTCATAACCTCTCGCACAAAAAGTAATCTTGATGATTAATTATCATGGCTTTTACGTCGTTAAACAAGGATTTTTAAAAATACAGTTAATTCGATTCAAGAATTAACAATAAAAGTACCGGATATACTAACAGTCGAACTACTGTATTTTTAACATTTTTACTGGATTCTGTATTGCTATTATATTTGTAATTAGAGTGTAGGAATCTACTGTATTTGCTGACAACGTTCTTTTGAGCAATCAAAAGTAGAATTTTATAATATTCTTTTTATCATATATTGTATTTAAAATTCGATCTAGGATAACCATTTTTGGTCGTGAAATTGCAGAGAAAGTTGTTAAAGTAGATGACCTTTATTTCGACGTAAATTTCCCTGTAATAGTCTTTAAAATGTCATTTACTGTAATTTTGTACAAAATACAGTATTTATAAGTAGGGAATACTGTAATTTTATAATGACGATCTGAAAACACTGGCTGCGAGGAATCTACGGCTCCTTACGGAACAGTTGTGATATCCATATTTTATAAGACCTTACTAATACTTTTACCAATGTTCCTTTATTCTTCCGTTTCCCGTGATATTTTTACTATATTTACTTTTAGTGATCATAGCGTGATGTTCTTAAAATAGTTTTATAATGGATTGTTCTCTAATAAACGCGGGTAAAACTGCATGTCACAGCTAGTCTTAGATATGTATGATGGTGAGATGTATATCATAATTGTTATTCACTTATATTCTTTTCAAAAACATCGATTTCCTTTAAAATATCATGATATGGACGTTCTGACTTCTTTGAAAATATGCAAAGATTTTTTTTATAAAAGAGAATAAAGTTTATTATATTTACTTACTGCAAAATATTATTATTATTGTATTTAATTTAATATAAGAATATATTTTCTGGCACATTGTTGGCTGTTACCGAATTCCGCTTTCCTGGAATCGGTCGCAACCTATGTTTTAATAGACAATTATTTAGTTTTTATCGATGATTCTACAGACTATTCAAATACTCTATTGCTATCGCTGTTCAGAGTAACAATACGTGCTATGACTGGAAAATCATATTCAATAACGTACTTACGAACGTAGGTCGTTTCAAGTTATTTTACTTTTAAAAGTGACACACATACTGCATAGTTACCACGCAACGAATAGTTTTTCCAGGCATATAGGTATAGGTTTTC
>DWTU01000064.1:0-24908 GCA_018251515.1 Cecropterus confusis | reverse complement strand
GGATGCACATACGGATTTTCAAATTTATGCGGAAGCTCCGCATTTGCGGATGCGTGTGCGAATATTGGCAACATGGTATGGACATGTGTATCTGGGATGTTGCGGATGCCGATTTTTTCACATCCGCGGATGTGAATGCGGATGCGGATTTTGAAAGGCTTACATCCGCTGATGCGGATGCAGATACGGATTTTGAAATTTATGCGGAAGCTCCGCATTTGCGGATGCGTATGCGAATATTGACAACATCCCTGGTATGGACATCTGTATTATGGGATGTTGCGGATGCCGATTTTTTCACATCCGCGGATGTGAATGCGGATGCGGATTTTGAAAGTCTCACATCCGCGGATATAGATGCGGATGTCCAAGTTTATGCGGAAGCTCCGCATAATTTTCCGCATGCAGGTGCGGATGCGAATATTCGCAACATCCCTGATCTGAAAGATAAAACATGCACGTAGACAAAGCGTTTGTATTATAGTTTTGTGGGATAGAAATATATCTGTGACTGATTTCAAACCTAGTCTTGGAAATAATTACTTCCCATTAGGTCGACTGCATACTCATTGAAAAGTTAAAACCAACACACAACAGAGCAGTAACTCCTAACCAGCAGAGGTAGATTTGTCGATGATTCTTCCATGGCCACGCAGCAAAAATGGCTCCACCAGTTTATCGTAAAAAATATTTTTAAAACAATTATGAATCATATATACAAATGTATAATAGAATTGTGGACAGAATTTGGTCTAATTTTGAATCTAATTTTGGCCCACATTTTTAATCGACTTCAAAAAAGGAGGCGCACAATTCAACCGTATTTTCTAATACGGATTTGGCTGTTATATATTGTACTGTTTTGATAAGATCTTGTTTTCTTTAAATCAGTAAAACTATAAAATTACAGAAAATTATTATAAATTGTAAATACTAAAAAATACGGTTCTTTGCGACCGCAGTAGTAAGCGAAATGTTTTATTGCTGGCTTTCATGTTTAATTCCCCGTGTTTCCTATCTACTCTATGAATAGTTTTGAGAGAAAATACGTAATTTATAATCCAAAATTAGTACCGATAATACGTTAGTTGGCAGAAGCTCTTAAGATTTTACGCCGACCTCCGTGTGTTTTTATGAAGGACGTCGCAGTTGCGATTTACTGCTGATTCGCTGTGTCGTAAATTGACTGTAATTAATTGACAATGTGACCAGATCAACATTAAATATAATGTAATGAAAGTAAAATGGGAAACTTGGTTTCATTCACATAAAATTCATGGTACAGGTATGGACAGGAATCCGAATGCCTTTACATGGTTATTTTATTCATTTGTGTGCTTGTTATAGCTAGCATCGGTGTCCGTCACCAGATAAACTCAATGATGAAGTATTATGAAATTACCATTGAAGTTAGATACATATTCTAAATTTCAGCAAAAACTCTTAAGTAGAAGTAGTTCAAGCAACACTTATAGCAGCAGACTTAGTAAAATTTTCACTGTCGTAATAAGTATACCTAAGTTAATATATTTTTATTCATGCAGAGTCCGATTCGGTCACATTTACGACGACAAATAATATCTTATGTGTTACTTCCGATCATAAACTATCCGTGTGCAAAAATTCAGCCAAATCCGACATTTGCTGCGTGTGAGAGTAACATCCATCCATTAACCCCCACAAATATTTGCCTTTATATTATTAGTAAGGTCGTCTTTTCCCCCTTCAGTTGTTATGGTGAATAGAGATACATTGAAACGTAGTGTTTCATTGAAATAAAATCGTCTAAATGATCCAAATGAGGCCCTGTTTAGTAAACTCTGATACTCTATACTCAGTAGCATGGATAGATTTGAGATACGTTATCTAGTTTGGAAAGATACACTTAGCCTGCGCTTATTCAGGTTAACGTAGCTTACCACCGGTGAAGGCATTTCAAAAATTTGACCAGTAATGTCTGTTACATACTGTTTAACCTGGTATACTTCGCTCCGGGTCTGTCTGATATTTTTTTTTTATTTAAAAGGAAGCATAAATTTACCAAGAAAACATTCAATTCAATAACTACTTTACCATAGCGTTTGTATGCATACTATGAAATAAAAGTATACAAAAACACTTATAATTGTAATATAATGTAATAGATTCATCAAATATTGCGGATATATACATACGGGAGATGTTTTTTTATATATAAAGATGATGTATTGTACAATCCTGTTAGGGGCCGATTATGCAATTGCGTTTTGTACCAGCTGTCTCGCGGCTAAATGAAGTGATTTACGGTCCATTCGACCCCCAACTCGCTTCTCGGCCTTCAGGGTTAAGGTTTCCGCTGTCATTGTCAGGGTTGACTGTTGACTCAACATTATAATAACAATTATGTTTACTTAACCTGTGTTATTGCTGGGCATGGATCTTTCAGAGTGAGAGGGGATCAAGCCGTAGCGGGTAACGCTGGTCCGTGCGAGTTGATGGACTTCACACACTTTTAACGTTTTTTAAGAACTCCTAGGCTTTTAGGTTTCCTCGTATAAGACCTTGACGCTGTTTACGCTAGAAACGCTGGTAGAAAGCTACATAAGTGTACTGGACGGTGGCCGGAGACGAGTGGCGCTTTGTGTGCGCGTGCCACAAAGACCGAGATGACCACGGCCCCTTAGCCAGGAGCTTAACGCTTAAGAACCGTGTCTAAGTTTAAATCTAAACCTTGGACCCCCAGATTGAATTCAAGGGTCGAATTTCAAAGCACTTCGCTAAAACAGCATTTTTAACAGAGGTGTAGGAGTGTAACTACCTTGAATTTTAACTTTAAGTTATCATATTTTATTGTATGCAAATATCCTTAATTTATTAGTATAACTTTGATAGGTTTATTTGAATAATTGTTATCTACGAGACATTACGAGTAAAAATTTGGTCACAATGTAGATATTTGGGTTATCTCCAACCTTCAGGGTTATCGTGCGTAATTCCTATATTCACCACATAATTATTTTTACATTTCATCTTTACGTATAGCTCGACTGAGATTAACTTTGCATTTTTCTTGGTATCCCTCGTATTGATTTGCCGGGACTGCGCGGGTTTGATACGTAGCGAATTCGATCGTCAGTTTATCAAAAATTTAATTTAACGTTTGCGAAACATTATGCTGTGGCCTGATTATAATTCATTTTCCCCAATGTAACCGATGTAAAGTTTTTAACCTTCTTAGTGCATGTGCGGGAAAAACACATTTCAATGTCCACTAATCGTAGTGTTTTAATATTGTAAAGGTGGTAGAACTCTTTGTGTTTCGACTCCGAAAGCACCACCCTATTTCAGCCTAATAACAGCAGCGTTATGCGCTGTTATGTTCTGGTCTAAAGGGCGTGGTAAAGGAGACATACTTTGCTGAGGCATTTCATCTTAGTCCTCAGGCGTAGCTTCGCATCTGTGGCTAACTTTGGTGTGATTTTGATCTTACCTAGGGTTTATTACAGATGTCCATGGGCGGCAGTAGCCACTTACCATCAGGTGGGCTGCATGCTCGTTTGCTACTTCTATGCAATAAAAAAGAAAAAAATATATTGTAATTATACTCAACTTAGTTTAAATAACATGTCGAAGCGAGTAAGTTTTATCATAAATAAAGCTAAGCATGAAAAAAGTGGCGTCATCGAATACCATTCACGTAGCATTGAAGCATCGATCGCTTAATATCCCCGAAGGACCTCGCCGAGCGTATTATTGTGTACGATAATCACCAATAGTATTCCCAGCACACAGGGATTACGAGGTGACTGAGGGCAACGGTTTGCGTATATAATTACTTTAACGACTATAATATGGTTTTCGCATTATCTATTATTTACTAGTATTGTCGAGTAATCGATATATTTTATTGTGTAACGGATAGTAATTATAGGCCATTCTTCATTTCTTTATTGCCGATATTTCGATCCAGTTACATGGATCGATCGAAACTACCATAATGGTTGTTTTCTTTCGACTCATTAGGTACGCCTTAATGAAATAGTGAAATAGTGTAACCGAAAGTTCAATATATATCGTTTTAGTAGCAAAGTTTACAGTGTAGGCAAGCTACTCGTATACTTTGGGTAACATAACAGCAACAACAATTTTGACCAAAGTGAATAGGGAATGGATTAAATTTTAATAAAAGGATTTACATTATTCACTAGTAAACGAGTAATCATTAGAATAGTATCATTAATGACAAATTATAAGAAATTTTCTTCTATTAGACTGCCTTTTATTCTTATTTAAGCGGTATATGGTGTTAGCTTGTTCTATTTGGAGTTTCTTCCCTACGGGGTAACTAGGGAGGCGGTCGAATGGGCCGTGTCCAAGACATGTCTGGGTTCCACCCCATAATAAAGTTGATAGAACTTGGCAATTGTATTCCTCAGGTATCATGTTCTCCATTTTTTGGTATTATGTAACTGCAGGAAAAACAAGTATTAAGTACAAACAAATAAGTAGCAAATGGTGAGAATTTTAGCGAGTTTTAATAATAATTTATTTAAGTTGGTATGGAATGAGTGAAGGGTTTAGACAACGAACCCAAACACGGACTATTATAAATTACTCGACTTTTATCAAAACACAAAACTAATGTTCCCGCAGGGACCTTCTAACGTAAACAATAATATTACACTAATGCGTTTCCCAACACACTATACGAAGTGTCCGAGTGCGATAATTTCATACAATTAATTTTCGTAACAGCGACGTATTTGCTCCCGATAGTTAGCAAGTAAATTGGATTTTGTGCGAATGACGCATATTTCAGCTAGAGTAATTAATTACGTTCCAGCGTATTTTACGACGTTTAATTTTATATTTAATAACTATCCTGTCCATTTAAATTTTAAACGAAATTCTCATTAAACAATGGCGACCATTTTGAATAAAATAAAAGTGGATTGTGCCTATTACGGGCTTTTAATCAATTACACAGACCTATTCTGCTCGTAATAGTTAATGTTTTGAATGATAAAAGCTAATTGTTCATTAAATAATTCACCACGGATAATAGAGTTTCGCTTTATCTAAAACTTCAGCCATCTAAATTTGCTAGCCTTTAAGGTTTAGTGGCTCGTTAAATGTTACTACCACTTATCAGCTAATTAGTCCAGAACGGTGATATAAATAAACATAGATAAAGAACTTGATCAGAAGTTCAACATTACGAACCTCGTGAGTGGTGCAGTGACATAATACGTATAGAAGAATATGGTGAGGACGGAGAGCAGCATGATGGCGGCGACGCATTTCCTCACGTTGATGTGGCCGGCCAGCCACAGGCAGCAGCGGGGTGCGGGCGCCTTGTGCGCGTACTCCCCGCTCTCCAGCAGGGGCGTACGCGCCCCCCTCCCGTCCGCCATGCCTAACATCTACACACCACTATATTTACACAACACAGTAACACTTAGGCCTCTAAAATTCACTGTACAATCTCTATCTGGGAACTCTAACAGCCGCGTTTGTCCTTGGTTGTGATTTCTGTCGCCACTTGCCGTGTTTCCACATCTCATAGTGGCGCGACAAAACGGGAACGCGCGCGAGCGCAGGGGGGCTGTTCGCGCGGGCGCCGCTGACGGCCATCTCGTGCCGACGAACGAGTCCGTTGCCTGTTTAAAATGGCCGCCGACGCATTATGGCGGGTTGTGCTCATCACGGCGACGTCAAGCGCTCTCGGTGCTAGAGCTCACGGCATCCGTGCCCGCCACCGATCTACTTCTTCCGAATCCGAGCTCATTAGTAGTTCCTATAACAAAAGAAAACAAAATGAATAACTAAGTTAAACATTAAGATAATGAGGCCGATCCCTTAACATCTAAGAAAATTACCCGTAAAGTACAATACTTCATATCATTTAGGTTAACAAAACACTGTTAATATAACCAAGCCTACACAATCTTTTCCAAAAATATTTGTACCTATGAATAGGATAAATTTTAAACGTTCATAAAATATTCTAATTTTAAGAATAATAGTCCTGGGTTTATATTATAATACATCGGTGAAAAGTTTTGTGAGGCCCGAAAAACTAACGTATAGATATAATAATATCAATAAATCGCCGGAGATCTTTGAGTCCGGCGAAACGCGAATATTTCGGTCGGCCGCTCCTATAAATCCGACCTTCCCGTTATTTGAATGAAGGCTTACATTGAAACACTTCTTTGCAGCCCTGAAACAAATTCATTCAACTGTGAAATTGGACGAGCCAACCTCAAAACTCAGGATTAAATTTGATTAAAAAGTTAAGTAATGAATGTAAAATCGGATTTCGAGAACAATGAAACGTTGTATTGGGTCGACAGTCCATATTCGCAATTAAGCTGTAGATTGTTTTTGTAGTGTATTGGACCTCTATTTGTATTGTTATTTATTTTTCACAAATCTTAGTTTACGCAACTCTTACTGCAGCTCAATTTGAATTATTCCGAATTTTAAAGCTTGTATTTAAAATGTGTGAAGTTAAACTGACGCGTGATATAAACGATAGGTACTGAAAGTTCGTTCTCGTCAGTACAATCCGAAATAGTCGTCTAATACTCCATCGGGCTTCTGAAAGGGAGATTTCGTTCATTGCGAAGCGGCGTGGCACTGAAACGCGTTCGGAATCTGTGATGGCACGACCCTTTGAATATTAACTTAGATGACCCGTCCGCAACAGGGCACCAATCTACAAGCTTACTCTAAAAGTAGTTTCATTTGATAACTCGCCCGTCATATCTATTTACAGTGAAATTTATGCAAGTTCAATAAAATATTATGTGTGTGTTCATCTCCGCCTTAATGCCTGGTTGTCATTTAAACTTTGTAATATGTTGGCTTTATAAATCAAATGAATTTATTATAACTTGCTGCAACGTATCTCCAATTAATCTTATTAGTTAGGGATATCTTCAAATCGGATCACACTACTATTACTTAAAAAAGTCTGTGTGTGTAATTCACATACGGCAGACGTGAAACTAAATAATAATAAAATATTTTATTATTTGTAGTGATAAAATATGTCGGGGCAGTGATGGCCTAATGGTTGAAACTCGGCCTCTAAATCGAGTGTCCGAGGTCTTGAATCTCAGGCACCACTGATTATTGTAAAATTATATGCGTTTTAGAAATAAATTATCACTGCTTTACGATGTGGAGAAAACATCATGAGGAAACTTACACACTTGAGAGTTTTCTATAAATAATCAAAACTTCATGAACCGTTAAAAAAAATACATTCAAACAGTAAACTTTCTTATTTATTTTCAATAGACAAGTTGTGACATCTAGTAAACAGTTAAAAACGTCATCTAGCATTCTGACCTAAAACTACTACAATTAGCTGGTGTTAAACCTAGCACCAAATTTCGTAAGCAACATTAGATACCACCGTGGCGTAAAGATACACTTACGAACTGAACTTGCCTATCATTCGTCGGATCAAGATATCGGACCCCAGCGGAATGAAAAAAATAAATACTTAAGCTTTTGTGCAGTTTTTATCAAGATACATATGGCGCATAACAAAAAAATGTGACGCGTAACAGAAGAATGTGACAACATATTGCTCTCATACGTCGATAAAGAAGTTTCACTTCAAAAACATACAATTATTTAATAAATATGATGATTCCGAAGTTCATCGAAAAACTAATTATAATCATCGGTTCATCTTACCTCAGCTCTATCTTTTCATGATATCAAATTGTATAGTACCTATACAACAGTAATAAAATATTGGTTTTGTTACCACTTAAAACAGTCGCGTAATTACAGGTGAAATAATAAATAAACAAGGCCAACTTAAATAAACAAAGAGAGAAAAATGTAAGATCTAATATTTTTAAAAAGAAATACCAGAGCAGTAAGAAGAAGAGTAATTAAAGTTCTTAATTAAGGTGAAAGTAAAAAAGTTACCCTTTCGCAGAGTCGGTCATTGAGACCCTTAGTGAAGAGCGTAGCAAACCGTGTCAAGAAACCTCTTAAGAAGATACCATTAACTGCCATATTTAATTATACTTTTACCTCATTGCACTTTTCATTACATTTTATGCATTATACTTTTCATTGAGAAATTTAACCACGCTTGTATGTCGTTGCAAATTGTAAACTCTAATATGAATCTATCCTATCTACGAAAATACAAGAACTTGGTAGAGATAAATATAATTTGGTGTCAATACATTTTTTAGGATATCCGTGATAAGATATTGATTGATATTGCTTATAGGGCTTAGACTTGTATCAAAAGTAGTTAAAATTTGATGAAGACAGTAACAGTTTCAACCGGAATATTGCGACATTTACCTGACTTTGTATAATACCCAAAATACATATTATACTACTGTCACTCCGGATCCGAATATGAGCGAGGAAGTCGCCCCAAGTTATTAAAACTTTGCTCCATCGCCCACATCACCTCCGTACGGTGTTACGGAAATCCCTATAATGTCAACGTTAACCCTAAACTTAACATATGTATCCGTGTTTCATAACAAATAACTAGAATTACGATCCCACATAGAATATCTTTCACTATTTTTTATTAATAAAACCCCTGATAAGAACATGGCAACAAGGTAGAAACCAAAAATGAATTTTTAATAGGACTGTTCGTACTGTGTCGTTTTTTAAACTTCATATGATTTTCTTTTATAAAAAGACAAATGGAAGTAAGTACAAAAAAATCATTGAATTAACTTGTTATTTAATAATTATTGATTTGTTTTGATAACTGACCCTTGATTGATTTTTAGAGTTGTTATAAACATAGGTATCGGCTGCATTTTTTTCCAGGATCAAAAATTACTTAACATGTATGCGTCGTTTTAAAAACATTCAACTATATTAAAATACAATAAAAATTCTAAATTCTAAATCTTTATCGTGGAAATGTTCAATTCAATCTCACATCGCATACAAAAAATATCACATTATTAGGAATCAGAAAGGGATAGATACATTCCACAAAGACATGGGTGCTCTGTCGAATATTATTAAGCGATACGAGATACCTACACATGGCTGTTGTCACATTATTCCTACTTCCTTTTTGCTGTGGCATCGCAATGACATATTTGTATTATGCTCACGTTTTTGAGAGAACATTTTTTTGTATATTCTTGGGAATAAAATAACACATTATTCTTACTCGATATCACATGTCACGTGATCATTTTCCCGTAGACGTCCGCAGAGATACACGAAGTACAGTTCAGGGAGACGATTCAGTGGTAGACGTATAAGTTAGGATACGGAATGTGGCGGTAGCACAGTCATTAGGACCGCAATTCGCCCGCATATTTGGTCAAGCAAGATTAATTGCTCCTAAACATCATCTGTCAACTGGAAGGACGTTTTGTTTGCGATACTAAGAGCAGAACATGCCTACAAACAATGGTCGAGAACAAACATTTCTATTTTCACATTATCAGGAAGAAGGACCGAAATTATATCGCTATTATGAATAACCGCAAAATACAGGTACAGTTTTTTTTAATGCCTAGAATTAAAAATTTAGTGCTCTAACTATACCGTAGTTAATGGCATTTTAATTCATTTCTATTTAATAAATAAAAACGAAAAAACAAAAGGGATTTAGTTAGTTATTGTATTATTATTCAATCCAAGCAGTAATATTTTCAGACAAAGAAGGGATAGGAAAGCGAAACATGCCGGTTCATAATTTATTTGCTGAATCTTTTACCAGGTTGTTTCACTCGGTAAATGCAAGCTGCACGGCGAACAACAATCAAGCACTAATTGTGATTCCACTAATTTGCATTGGCGCGCCGACTTACCGTGCGCCGCCGCCGTGCCCGCTTCAATTTTCCCTCGATATAAAAACATCGCAGTACTCGTTCGTAGTGGTTTACTACGTTTCCTCAAAATAATCATAATCGTATTCGCCCATATATTCGTTTTCGGCCGTACCTTGCAATGTATGTATACCTTGTTTTAATGATAGGCGAAAACGTAAGCAATGATTGTTTCGAGAAAACGTTTTAACTTTTACTAAGATCACAGTACTGATAATCTATCAATTCGCACTTGGCCAGCGCGGTGGACTATGGCTGAAACTCTCTCAATCCGAGAGAAGGCCCGTGCCCAGCCGTGGGATAATAACGGGTTGACGGTACTAGTAAAAAGAGGACGTCCTCAAGTGGGCAAATTCTATCCTATGCCATTAACGGATCGACAAAAATTTTAAATTAGGAAGACAAATTGCAATTGAATGGGATCATTGGGTTTATAATTGTTACTTAAAATTTATGGTACAAACTACTTATTTTTGTACTTTACTTAATTCGTTCCTAATAATAAGAAGGAAAGTTAATTTAAAAGTATAATTACTCAACACAATAATTATGGCATATCGTAGAAAACAATAAAGATCATCGTGATCGTAATCAGATTGATCGAAAAAAATATTAAACTGCCTACACTACCCCCATTTAGGTGGTTTTGTGTTTGGAAACGAATTGGAACACAAGAGACTGTAATAAATGAAATCGCATTAACACACACGATCAAAGCACCCATTTCAAATTAAACTTCCAGGCAACAATAACCCATTCATGTTCAATGAAAGTTGCAACAAACAGGTATCTCCAATTAACGGAACATTTGCACCATTAAACTCCGCCTCTGTGCAATGTTCGATCATCCGACATTCACACTGTCTGAAATGGAACTAGAAAAAGTTTTATGGAAAATAATGAAAACCGTATCGTCCTGGAGAACGTGAAGCGCAGTCAGGTACTTATGTATAATTAATTACAGCTCAGACTTGTAAAGATGCTTAATTATTGAAAAGATATACAAAATAGAGCAAAGATGATAGACCGCACTGTCTGTGTAAATAATTTGTCAAAAATACTGTCCTAATGAGGATACTATTTTATTACGTAGAGCTCCTTTTGGGGGGGTGGGGAGTCCAGCTGCTTCTTCTGGCGATGCCAAATGGTAAAAATTGTAAGACAATTTTGAACAGGCATCTACTCTCCTCCTCTCCTCTCGACGACGCCCAATGGACGATATAGTCGGAGGCTACAATAATGTAATCCACAATAGATGCTACATGACACGTAATGTTGTAATATATTAGTTTCCAAAGAAATATAGAATAATAAAGTAACAGTCGTGGTGGCTTTTATTCTTACATATAAAATAATTCGGCGATGATCTTTTCATAAATTATAACTATGGGCTGTGTGACCTATAAATTATTCAAAAATATAATATAAAGGTCATTTCGAGGGAACACAAAGCTAAAACCTAAAATAATGTTTATTGGCACATAGTCACAAATTTAAGATTACAGTTTATTTTGAATAATTTATTACAGAAACACGATAACACAATTTCGAGTCACCCACTGACCGAGAATCGCTCCTGCAGTTTCATTAACGTAGATAGTTCCGCCGCTAAACGTATACGAATAGCAGTGGCTTTACACGATTACAGTAAATTTATGCAAGACATTATCCGAGGACAGCGGCGTTGCATAACAACGCCTTCAGTGTCCGAGCGCCACCGTACCGTCGCCTCCTTTATGAAACCCTCCATGATATACGAGCGTGCGCTGTCACTTTATTGCTCCCCAGAACACTTTAGCATATGTGTGTCGTTAGGTTATCAAATCGTGAGTTTCGTATCAATCATAGATTCTGCAAGAGACTATAATCGGTATCCGTTAGCTATTTCCATCAGCAGTCCACCTTATATGACGTAACATCAGGTAGAGTTCCCATGTCTTATTTGTAACAAATACCACAAGATGACAGCATTCCTAACTGCATTTTACACATGCATTGTTATCTTATCTAAGTGTCAAGCTTTTAAATCAAACCAAAATAATTTTAACCTTACGAGAGCTGCAACGTGCTTTTAGTTTTAATGTTGCAATAAATACGTGTGGCAAAAATAGGTAGCTTGCCACGTGTAATTTTTCAGTACAGTTTAATGTAAAATTTGATGAAATTGGGTTTTAGTGGTGCGAAATTGTTTATGAGTTTTAAGTGAGGTGACGATTTTTTTTTATATGAAAGTAACAAAGTTGCATTCGGGTAAACGTTATTTTTTACTTAATTACGTAATTATGAAGTATATTAGCTTAAATTTGGTTTAGATAAAGCCAAATTCGTTGTAGGTTTATTGAATTTTAACTTTGTATTATCCAAACCGAATATCGAGTGGCTTCGAATTTCATACGTCTGTAACACTACATCTTCATTCAGGAGGTGAAAGGCACATATTTTTCCTAATGACGGCGGGGTCGGAGCGGGACGCGGGCCCGCGATAATCCTCCCGACCATTAGGCCCGACCACTCGCTTGCAAATCGTCCGCATATTTTGGGCCAAGATTAATTGTTCTCGAATATCATCTATCACGGTGAGCTCTCTCGTGACGGTTCCAGCAGTGCGTGCGACGTTTTATTTGAACCACAATAGAACACCGCCGCTGAGGATAATTAAATTTTTGTATGAAATAATGCCGGCTGAAATGAGACTACGATTTGATAATAATTTTCAACAGATCTTTTAGGAGGTACTAGTCGGATTATAAAATAAATCTTTTTGCTCGTTCTCATTTGCTTATGTTAATTACAATGGCGGACTAATGGAGAGGCGGAAGGGGCGGCCCACTCCCGGTCTCTTTTAAATGTCTACAAGTACATACAAATGCTAACTGAATAAAAAAAAAAGTTTGTAAAAAGACACAAGTTTTTAGGGCACTAGTGACGTTACTCTGGCGTTCGCTAAAAATGTGGTCTCGATAGCGGCACAGTTTGCGCCTTTTTAGGTAGCGGCTCTTACGGCCACTCTGAGAGCCATGCCCCAATGAATGACGCTTGAAGATATTCTTCGGGGCACTCGGGTTAGAATGGAGGCCTCGTTCAGCTTTGCCGCCCTAGGCCTCACTCAACTTTGCCTGCGTTGGGCGATGTTGGGCTAGTCTGGTTATAATTAAAATGGAAGATAGAGAATTCACAAATATTAATGATTTGATTGAATTACATACATACCTACTCTATCTTCAATTGTGTATCTTAAGCGCGGTAGAAAATCAGAATTTATGCGTCAATTATACAATATTTTCTCAAATAAATGACTAACATTACTAATTACGCAAATGCTATCAACCTTTCCAGGTAAAATCGTTAAGTAGGTACCTAAGTATTGAATACCATTACGCAGATAAGAAAACTTTTTATTTCTTACGCTAAGGAATAAATTCTTGAATCAAGCATGTATATTATCATGCAAATGAGGTACGATACGGTATACAGGTAGCTCAGAATGCGATTGAAAGAAGTACAACATGTTGGTTCATTTACACAAACCGTTAATTTAGCATATTCAAAAACCTAATTTCGTTAAATGTAATAAGGACGATTGCAGACTCCGTGAAAGATAAATTCTCAGTTAAAAATACCTCCCTCGAGTTTATTGCACAGCGGACAGAAACAAATCGAGTCAATATTTTTTGTTACAAACGAGAAAAAAAAACGAAACTCTTACATTTTCAACGTGTAAAGTTCGGTATCAATCAAGCCGACCTTTTTTCAATAACGGTACCACAGGGTTTCCCCAACCAATTTTTCGAGTAATTTGACTCTTAGATACGGCGTGTTCATTGGATTTCACTGATGTAAGTTTGTTTCCGTCCTACCACATCGATTTATCACACAATCTATCTATTTAAAGGTTTACCGAAATAGGTCGTATTATTTCGTAACGTTAATTATTACTGGTTCAATCAAAAATTAAATCACACCTAGTACGCTTATACCGACAAGACCTGTTATAATAATAATTGGACCGATTACCGATTCATTGTAAACTGTAACAATACCATAAAGATTTTATGTCTCCCTGGATAGGTCTGCAGACAGTTACAATAGCTGACTTAACTAGTTGAAAACGAGGACAAGATTGCAAAATTCTAGTTCAGTTACATTTTCGGAGTAGTTGCGCAGCTGTCGGCAGTTACCATTAGCGGCAAGGATTGTACGCCGGCAAGAGAGTTGATTAAAGGAGCTCTAGCTTATACTGCGCGTCGCAACAATGAATATTCAGTATTCCAGTGCATAACCATAATGCGGCCACAATCTTAGCGCCACGCTGTCGAGGCTGTCGCGTCCGCAGTGCTGCCCATTTCTCATCTTAAATGGCAACAGCAAGGCGTCTGACGTCGCCTAACTATGCCTTTTTGGAACCGTCACTTTAATAACAGCTACCGGATTTGCCTTTTTTGTTGGTTCCTTAACATTGTAATACCCATTTTAATTGTTCTGGGACGTTATGACAACGCCAGTCTAGACATAGTCTTTATTAATCTAATGCAAATAAAAGCAATTTAAGAAAATATTTAAGGCGTTGTTAATTTAAGATTAATTTAAAATTGAAGATCTTCCATCTTCCATCCGCTTGCCTAACCTAAATATGAGGATATAATAATGAGGAACTTGAGAATCCTGAATGAGGAACATTCATGAAAAACTATGTCATGTAACTTTTGAAGTTCGTTTGTGTAGTCTTTTTTCTTGGTATGGTCATCATGTCAGATATATTTTCCGGCTAGACGAACACATGACATAATGTGTTATGTATAGAGTATTCATTGACTACAAGACTGATCAAAAATTAGAGTATTATTTTTACAATCCCAAACCCACATTGTATACGATAATTGTAAATTATGTATAGGCAAAATGGATTATCTTATCAATCATGAAAAGTAGGAATAAGAAATAACATGTTTTAAATTAAATGTGGCATTTCCTTCTTAGCCTTCTCTTGCTTAAACCTTTAACAGCAACGTACATTGCGATAAAAACTAATAATTTATTTTTCATATATTAAAATTATGCGGCTGAGGCGTAATGGTGATTCATCAATCAGAGCGATATGAAAATCCACTTAGCTTCGAGTGGGTTACGAAACGGCATTGCGTGCACAGAGGTGTGAGACGCGATCGAAATTATGGGAAAACCCGATTTGATGTGTTACCACCCTGTTGTATTAAACCTTGGGGAGTGGACACATTATTCCACGGACACAATTCTTTCGATTATATTATTATGCCGTTTCGGAAATATACTTTAGTAATAAGTGTAATAACAACATATAATAATTGGTAATAACAGTATATAACAATAGGTTCAATTCTTTGAGCCTCATAATTAATAAGCTTAAGCTGCTTTGAAATACGTAAATATTAATAGTAAAATTACGTAAAAAGTTACAGTTTTAAATCATCGAAAAAAACCGATTTGATATGTTTTGACGCATGTACCGGTGCTAAAATTAAACTTTACAAGAAATTACCATTAGTAGGCACCAACATTCACCAGCACACTGGTGCATATAAGGCTATAGTGTTAACATTTTATACATATTTATTGGTAAGTGTTGTAATATACATACATAATACTGTTTGTAGCAATTAGCGATGAAAATAGCACTACAACAATAAAATAATTTTTATTTTTTAAAACTTATCATTTGAAATTTTCACTCTGACAAGATGTCGAGATGGCGATAATTCGTATATCGTAGATTCTATTTCAATTATTTTTTTTGCATTCTTAGCATTATGTATGCCGTGCCCGTATTTCTGTCACGTTGTTTTCTTTTTCCTTATCTTTTCCGCCTGGCCAAGGTAAACTGTTTGTTACTCACTCGTACTTGAGGCGTGTTTGGGCGGAGTTATGCAAAGTAGCCTAAAGGTGAAATTTTAACCCCGACGCGCACAGTTATATTTAATTTACATTATAAGTTTAACGAGTATACCTGTGTCTCTGTGTATGTCTTTGGCACCCTAGCTCTATAATGGATGGACCGATTTGAACGCGTTCTTTTATTTGAAAGCGTGTTTGATAAATTGTTGGTAATTATATTTGAAAATAATCTGACCAACAGTTTGAAGGTAGCTATGTCCCAAATCAATAGGCTCAAAACACGGCCTTGATAAGTAGAAAGCCACACAAAGTGATCTTAACATGATATTCATACACATATTTTGTTTAATGTTAAATTCTGTTGTAGGCTAAACGAACCAAAGTATTCTTTATATATTAACATTTACTCGGGCACTGATTAATTAAATCAATGTATATATACTGAAACGTTACTTAGATTTTTCATTGAAAAATCTAAAATGCTTTCATTTCAAAACGTTCACAGCATTGTAGCATTTATTTATTCTGCTAAATAGCTGAATTGCTAACAAGACAAAAGGGGAAATAAAATCAACATTAGTAAATATTCAACGGTCTAAATTAACGAGACGGCAATTGATTCCAAATTTATTCTCTGTTTCTCTGTCTGCAAAGATTTATTTTGAGGACTGAAGGAAAACTAGCTTTTTTCCTTTTCTAGATACATTAGGGGGATGAAATATGTAAGTACGCGGCATACCATCAAAAGTGAAAAATGTTGAAATGGAGCTGTGAAAATAGCAAGGAAGTCGTGAAATTTTCGAGCGCAACCGCCAAAATAAAGAAAAAATGAATGCCGGATGGGGCCATTTTGCATGTAGTTTTAGCAAAAGTGTTTCGTTCACAAGTTAGCCTAATGAAGGTGAGTTTTTCGCAAAAAGGCGCACTTATATTTTGTGTCGCCAACATTTTAATACTTATATTTAAAGATTAACATAAAAATAAGCTTTCATAAAATATTACATTATTCTCAACGTGACCCACTTTTTGTGTTCTATCCTACAATGTCTGTATTGGCGTTTTAGTAAATACGCATTTTTCATTTCTTTATAATTTAGTTGTAAACGTACGGATGTGCCTTTACGTACGAAACATGAGCTCGATACTGCCTTAATTGGGATACAAGGCATGTAGCTCACGATGTAATTCCATGTTTCAAATCTTTATCTTCAGATTTTTTCGGTCTGATGAATGTACATTTTTCAAAGATTGCCCCTTTGATATCCCTGAACATTTTATTTCTATTCTGAATCTGTTCTAATGAAGTCTGTTTAACTATATGTTTTCAGCTCTAGACAAAACGGAGCTATTGTATAAATAAAATTCAACTAACTACATACATATCATGTGCTAATTTGTACAATGTCAAAACATTCAAAACGAGGAACTATTCATATTCTAATATCGTCAAAGTATCGTTAATGAATATATTTTTCAGAAAGTCACGCAAGTCAAAGTCAAGGCAGACTTTATTTGAAAATAATATTGAATTACTTTTCATAAGAATCACGTATGATGTTATCCTCCAATTATCATTTTAAACATATGCTTTAACAATTGTTCATCATTTCCTAACGATACACGGCGTCCGTAGTAAAAATTAGTTTAAGAAACACATATCCCGACTCAATAGTAATAATTTTTATACTATTTCTATAAATAAGGTATCAACATATGTACGTGCCAATTGTGCATTGTTCGTATTTTCATTATATCGACTCAGTGCTTGCTAATTAGCAATCCAATTAAACAATGGACGGAATTACATACATACTAAATACCATGTTGGTGCTACGAGAATAACCGGTAGTTGCATTATATCCATGTTTTTACAATAAAATCAACTGCACGTAAGTTAACGTTAATTCACATGGAAGTAAAAGTGAAAATGAGATTTTTGTAAAAAAGTCTGTTTAAATTGAGTCAGCAGATATAATTTTTATAGGGTTCGTCGCTGTCACGTCATTTTGTACTATAAAGCTGTTTTTGTAAGCGCTTATGTGTTTTGATTTTAAAGTCCAACTTAATCCTTAGTGATAACAACGCATCTGTAGCTAATTAACGGAACAACTAAATTAGGTATATTTGGGACTGATTAGAGATATACAGGGCAATAACTTATCGTCAGGTTTTCATGTTAAAAAAATGGCTGAAATAATCTCAAACACACATACAGAATACACAAACAAAGGCACACATGAAGGCGTTTTAACGCCTCATTATTAGGAATGTTTTCTATTAAATAATTCACATTGTTTACTCCCTTATCACAAGCATACAATTGTGGTACTCTCCCACATCATTTAATATGGATAATGAATTGATTCATTAAAATTAAAAGGTGATTTATCCATTTTAAATTGTGCATCGCCAATCGACAAAACGCTGAGTTGATTGTGTGTAACGTGATGATTATTTCATTAACTTAATAATCAATCATAGCATTACCAAAATTTCATGAGAGACATACTACTTAATACTTAATACTTACTTACTTAATACCTTTTATTAAATCATTGGAACTGTACATATGTATCATTATATAAAATCATTATTTTGACTTATCATTAAAAGTGTTCTCTAAGGTTGAGTTAGCGGAATAGACGTGTAATCATAAAGACTTATAGATACAAAACAAATGCTTAAATAATAATCGAGCAAAGACTGGTTCAAACATCAAGGGATATCATAAATAATACTTTAATATACGACTGACTTACCCCATACTTAAATTTTGTAGCATATACTAGCACTCAATTAACTATTATTATACTAATAGTTAACCATATAATTATAGCTATTACGTATAAATCAATAAATATATTAGATATGAAAGAGGAAGCAACACTTATTGTCACACATTTCGTACGCGTGTCGAAGGCGAGATCGCAGCGCGACACGACCGACCTCCGGTGCGTTTCGGGGCGAACTGGCGTTGAACGGTGAAAACATTCGCTTTACGGGCTACGGACTATGGGCTGTTGCGGTACATATAAACCAACCATATGAAGCTACGATAGGCTGTAGACCGTAGGCTTAGGCGGGCGCTACGAACGCCGCTACGGAAATATTGCAGAAAGTCATTATCAAACCATTGCACACTTTCGAGCATGAGTAACGTCTCAGGATTAAAGTCTTTATGTAAGGATTTAGGTATATGATTGATGTTATGTTCAACGCTAGTTGGTTCAGTTCTTACGCCACACTGGCTAGACAAGTCTACCTTGACCTGACCTTTGCTTTCATTGTTAAAGCTAGTAATTCCAAACATACAACTACGTAGGTGTTTTTGTAGTAAAATATAATTTACATTAATAGTGGAAACCTACATAGATAGATGGAAGTACTGCATATCTTTTTTTTATAAAATTATACTTTATAAAATCAAGCAATCTGCCCATACCAGCTAGATGGGCTCTGACCTCGAAGCATCCTCATACTGAGTATGAGGATGGCTAAGCTTATTAGTAATGTGGTGATCAAGAAACACCGTGCAGGAGTCACAATCTGCACTAACTCAAGAGTACCGGTCAGAGATCGGCAGCCAGGACTCCAGCAAAGCAGAGCGAAATTCGTAGCATTTCCGCCATCCACAGCTAATTTTATACTCAGACAAAATTTACGCAACAGGAAAATTTGGCGCGCTCCGACCGCGACAGTCCATCTATCCACTAACGCCGACGTTCGCTGTTTCAATACAGCGCACGATCCTACCCGATTAATACTAAGCACGCCAATAAATATTGATGCTGGCTCCTTTGTCTTATGGCGGATTCGTTTCTTTTTATTAATGCTTACGCTCTCTTACATTTCTCTGATAAATCGAATGTATAGCGATTTTTTTCAGCTAAGCCAGTCACGATGTCGGGGAAAATAAATGTGAAAGATAACGTCATACAGGACGTCGAATTTATTTACGTATTCGATACTGAAACTCGGCATTTATTGTATTACATAAACGAATAGATAACTAATCACTTTTTGATTAATATAAATGGGCGTGATGGATTACTTCCATTTCAGAGAATATTTATAATGTTCGATGTATAAAAATGTTGATACCGTGACTAAAATGACTAGCGAGGCGCTTACAAATGTTACAGGTAATATTCAGTCAGCGTAATTCGTTTTCACTTTTATCGTAATGAGTTTGTCGCTAATACAACGAGTAACAGTGTCCCAGTCCATCATATGCCTATTATATACGAGCTTTATCGCGCGGTTCCGCCCGCATCGTTCACGTCATACGATTAACCTATTTTACCCACAAACTTTTTATTATTTTTAGAGTGTAAAGCATATGGTACTTTCCAAGAAATAGTCTGTTGTTGAGTGATCCCGTCATATTCAGCTTCATAACTTCGTAAATTAGCTTATACACAAAGGAAAAATGTTTTAAAGTTTTGGCACATTGCAAAAAATATACAAGACCTAAACAACATCGTTATACACTTATATATTTTATATTATAACATATATTTTTGTAACTAAATAACAGAAAAGACACTTATTTTTTATTTACATTTATAGATGTATCGCTTGAATAAATCCAGCACGCAGATGTGCGTGATCTTCTAATCACGCGATCGCACGAACATTTTTGAACGATTTGCACGCGAAACCATTCATTATTCACGATCACTATCACTCTCGAATGCATTCCAATTGCAGTATTAAATAATTCTTATACTCGCAATGTGATCTAACGTTTATTTTCTGGTTAAGTTGACTGTGAACCCGAGCGTACACCTGCTATTTGTTCAGAGATTTCTAAGTGTTAATGTTATTGACTGAGTTTGGAGTGCAATGAACGGCAATTTTAATGTCTATTAATACTGAAATCATGAAACATATTGTCATGACAAATATATTTTTTCACGCATAAAAGTTATTTTAGAACTTTTATATTCTGAATAAATGACGAAATGTAAGTAAGTCAATTGTAACATTTATATTTGAACAATTTTTGTTAAGATTTTGCATTACAAATATTGTTTGTGTTAATATATTTTCATCCTATTCACAAGTTTTGTTCTAGTCTAAAAAAAAGTTTATTATATTACATGTTGTATTACGTTACAGTTCCGGACGTACTACAAAGGCGTAAGAATTTACTTAGCACATACCTATACAATGCCACATGACTAATCTTAAATGCAAATACGAGAATGTATACAAATGCCATGGTGTGGGTTTAGCTCATAAATTTCTACCGTCAAAGACAAACTGAGCAACTTAGACTTAGCTCAGAGCAAAACTGTTAAGTGCTCACATATGAAACTGCTTAACCATATTTTGGTAAAAAGCTGTCATATAACATGTTGTTAATATATTTGCAGTACGTAAGCTCGCTCCACAGAGTGTAAAGTTTCTTCTATAACAACGAGGAGGCTTTTAGTCACCTTTCTGTGAGGTGAAGCTACTTCATTTATGAAAAGCTTTCAGATTCGACACGACTAGCGGGGCCCTATTCAAATCGTCCGCCCTGTCGACGGGCCTTTACATAAATCAACTATTGAATAAGCTGTTTTCCCTCCATGTGGATTGTGTTTGTCGAGGAACGAGCTTATCTGTCATTTGTAAAAATAGAGCTTTGTTGCAATTCTATTCTTTGTAACCATGTTTCCAAGGCATTAAAATAATGTACAGATATATTTTCCTGGAAAAAGTATTCTTAGTGTGAGCAGTGTTTCGGAGGAAGACTATATATATGGATGGTCCTGAGGAACGACAACGCTGTGTTAGGCTTCAGGTAGTCCCCCTATATAGATTTGGTGACAGATGTGGGGGAAGGGGGAAAGTGATAACTTACCATCAGTGAACTACATGCCTTTGTAGCTCTTTTAGTGCTGATACTTTTGTATCAGGCACACACTACTATCAGTAGAATTGTGTGTAAATGAATGTAAAAGATGAAAACTAAACTAAAAAAATAAATGAAACCATTTCTTGCATGATTATGTCAAATTTATAACATTATTGAGGACGTTGTCGTCCTCGTCAAAGAACAATTATATTAGCGTTTATTACATATCGTTTGCGTACAGAGCGGTTATTCACAGCACAGTTTAAATTAAACCTATTTATCATTACCAACAATGTCGCCTACTGTACAAATACTGCAAACCGTAAGAATAGTAAACAAACGAATAAAAATTGGAAATTATTCTAGAACAAAGTGCATCCCTGTACAAAATAGATAAGGCGGCAAGTCGGCCACAGAGGGTTTTAAGGCAACGCTCCCGTCCAGTAAGCGGCTCAGCATCTTGACTCCGAGGATAGAACTTCATTTGTATTCCATCTCGCTAAATTAGGGCCTTAGAATTTTACGCTCAACAAACCATTCCAAACCATTCTCCGTCTAAAATAAATGTCACAAACAAACTAGGATTTGTTACGCGTTGTATTCAAGAGCAAACGTTTGTTTTATGCGAATTTATCTCGAAAATACGTAATATTTTTACAAAAGCTCGTATTAAAGTCTTCTATTTATTATATAAATCACAAAAATAGCTAACAAGCTTGTATTGCACCTGATGTTACGTGGGAACTGTCGCCCGTAGATATATGTTATCATCCCTAGGTTTCAGATTTCTGGGACCGACTTGAAATATGTCGCTACTGGTGATGGCTCCGGAGTCGAATCACGACAGGGTTTAATTACATAACCTTTTATAAAATAATATTCTGATGAATACTTGCTTTTCATGTAACTTGTGTATGTGGGCGTGGTAGTCGCACTCTCTTCCAATGGATGCCGTAGAAGGCGACTGAGGCACAACATCCAGGAGATAGGCGGCATCGTCTTCCTATGTCAACACCTACTGTGGTCACCGAGAAGCATTCCATACCCAGTAGTTATCGGCAAAATCCTAATTAGGGCAGTATATATCTTACAGTGGGTCTTAATGTTGATAGATGGATGGTACATTAATCCGCAGTAGAGTAAGCCACAAGGTGTTTCTGTAACAGTAGTCTATCTTCAGTAGAGCGACATTGTAGAGCTTTCTTTTGTTTTTAATCATAATATACGACCGCCTTTGTTTCGAATAAGTATTTTAGGGCGAAACTGAATATTATAGTGCAAGCCGTGCCGTGTGCACCGAGAGAAACTTTTTTCATAAAAGGCTTGGCATTGGGTTGGCAAGGAAAACTATAAGCAAGTGAACTGTTACTAAGATATCTACATGTATTACCTATACAAATGAGCTTCCAGTCTGTTTGATGTTAATGAGTCATTGCCGTCAATAGACTAGAAAGTCATCACAAAGCATTAATATGCGAGGTTGTAGAACCAGCATGGTTTGAGCGGGGAGGTATCACCGTCACTCCTATTTCTAGCATGAAGCAGTTCATGTGCTTCGTTGGACGGATGTGGATGAGAGCTGGCTAAAACTTGGGGTGACCATCTTACTCCGGACAAGTGGCATCGCCTCCAAGTAACCAGTTGCCATCATTTTATAAAACCTCTGTCTTACCAGTAATTTTATAGCGTTATAAGGATATCGATAGTAGGCAGTGCAATCGCAATAAACACAGCACCACTTTTTACCTTTAACTGTTAACTTACGACATACTAAACGTACAATAAACTATAAATAAACACCATCTTAGTATGCAGCCGATTAACTCCCAGTCATTTACATAATTTGCATTGCATGACATTTGTCTGCGCAATTGAGCGTCTATTGAAACAGATTATTAACTGAAGTCCTGCGTAAGCAATATAATTATGCTTACACTAACTATATATATAAAATAACATGTCTAATTTTCATAGAACCGTTTCTGTTATTCTACATAACTTTCAAAAACACTAATGTAAAGCGTATTATACCATAACAAGTCAGAAATAATAGTAAAGGAAATGGAAAATCATCATAAAAGAATACGTCGAAATACTTCAATAAACAATATCTGAAAGGTTGACATTTAAAAAAATAAAATAAGACTAGGTAAAAGCGTACCGTGCATAAATTGACTGCAGCATAACTTAGCAAAGCACACTCCGATCCGTATCCCTTACGAACGTATACACAGCGAAGACAAAGTTAAAAGGCAGAATAAATCCGACAGTCGACGAGACAATGCCAAGGATGTAGACAAAAGTTTTTTCATAAATGTGCACGGATCGTAGAACGGAGGTTCTGAACAGCTGACGACTGGCTCGAGGCAGGGCTCGTACTTTAGGCTAATGGCGTACCATCGGCGAGGTGCCAAGTTTGGTTTTTTGGACGAACGGACACACTGTCCGCATGATTTTAAATGGTGCCTGCAACTCACACTTCGTATTCAAAGCTGAAATTCAGGATAATGACACACTTTGTATTTCATCGGTCACATTTCATATTCAAAGCAGAAATTCAGGCCATACATTACTTCGTACAGGCGTTGAAAACAACCGCATGAATGGTTTGTTTACGGCAGTCGAACTTTAATTAATTATGAAGATTAACAAGCCACGATACTTCTAAAAGGTGCTTCGATTATGGAAAAAATGTGATGCAAGGAATGAAGTTGTTATTATATTACTCTTCAAAGAATAAAAAAGAATCTTTAATAGGGGTTGTTATTTTGAGATGTCTAATATTTTGTTTATTTTTAACTACCAAGTCAACACATAGCAAAGCAAGGAATTCTACTACAGATATGACAATAAAGCAGCTGTAACGAGACTAGTGTATAATATGGATGGATATATTTATAATATATTATACATCTTTAGTTACAGCTTGCTGTTTGTATTATCTGAGTTACGTTAAATACTTATACAATGTTAAGTATAAGTATTTAACGTTATTGCCTAAGAAATACATAAGTAAAATATATTTCAGACTGCGGTTTTCTCCGAGCGACCATAGATCTCTAATAAACGCTCGCTCGCGGTGAGACAAGTTGGTTGGACTTGCTGGCAGATGTATTAAAAGGGGAAAATGGGGATATTTTGTCAGATTTTATCACTTAGCCCCGGGCGACATGAATACAAAAGAGTTAAATTACATTTTAGGTATTTTTCTTGCCAGACACACCCGGGAACGATGTTTTCAGTGTTTTTCAGAGCCAAATTGATAAGAACGAAGACAGGATTTATAGGCACATAATATGTACATCATCGCTCTAAATAGGATTGGATTCTAATCTCAAATCTACCACAGATGTGTTACTACC
>DWTU01000063.1:0-24922 GCA_018251515.1 Cecropterus confusis | reverse complement strand
CAATTGGCTAAAAGCTCGAAGTCCAAGGTCCAAGTTCTTATGTGTCATCTGAAATAGTGATATTACTTCCAAATTTCTCAGTAAGGAAACCTCTCTAAACAATATTTATTTATACCTGAACTAAAGTACTTTAAAATTCATTCAGTGTAGCCTATTTATTGTTCATATCTTATTTTATTTTTACAGCATTACTTAGCTTATTTTTTTCAGTAGTTATTTGTTTGAGCTTATGCTCGCAGTTCAGACTTTTTGCTTATATTTATTTGCCTATATATGTATATATATATCCTGTAACAAATCTGTAATGGTTTTTTCCTGCAATAAAATAAATAAAAATATTAAACGACTCTGATTGATTGCACCAATCTGCTTGTTTATTATATTTATTAAAAAAAACTATTCATACTTAATACGGTATACCAACGTGTACTTATCTTTATGTTATTTTGTATTTAAATAGCTAACTTCAATTCACACGTCATTAAAATGGGACAAAATTTCGTAAGATTTACTTGAATTGAGACATTTTTTTTTTAAGATTACCAATCAACTTGACGAACGTAAACTTAAATATTGTTTCATCGCGAGCACTCAATTATTCGCATGAGCTGCTCCTTCATTCAGCTCATTTGCACAGACGAGTCGCGCGGAAAATTATTTCTTTTCATATTCCCATTTTTCACGTCTTACTTAAAGTTTTCACCGAAGACTGGGGAGTTTACAATACTTCTGTTTGTTTTCCCTTTTTCTGGCTGACGAATGAATTTGGGTACGTTGACTTGTTTATTTTTTAATAAATGAAAAATCAATTTTACTAGGCCTATAGGTTTTGTAACAGAATAATAAAATATTTACATATTTCGGCTTTATTTATTATGCAGATGTCGTTGAATATATCGTTATGATGTTGGTGCTGTACCTGATAATAACAGTATAATTTTAATGAAAAGGATTCTAAAATTAATATACAGTTTATTTTAATAACTGTCGAACCAAATTATTTAATAACTATACAAATCGAGTTCTGAATATATTATCGCATATTTTTCATAACAAAGCCGTAAATGATAGTATCTACCGCCATCTATCATCAAATAGAATCACTAAAGATAATATTATTGATATTTCATGACAGCCTGGTACATGATAAAGTGCGCCATCTAGTATTGAATAGCTTGTAACTCGTGTCTTCAACGCCATCTATGAGACTATTTCTAACATAATGTTATACGGCTTGTAGAAACTCCTTATCTCCAATCATTTCTGATGTCTTAGTAAAATCTTGTCCGTCATGACTGACATGGCGGCGGATCTCCTGAGGCATGCGTCACATGGGTCTTTTCACGCACGAGTGTGATTTTACCATCTATGTTTTAAGGTTTGATTTATAAAATAAACTAATTTAATTATTGTTCTTGACAAGTGCCATCGAACAGTTTTAATATTAACATTTTGTGAATATTAGTAACACAATCAATAAAAATAATTATTATTTTCATCTACGCAATAAAATTGTGTAGGCAATGTGTATATGTTAAGCGCCAAAAATATTTAATTGCAATGTTTGCTTTTGAATGTTTGCAATACTAGTATACGTGGATTTTGATCTTTACAGTACTTATTACTTCTAAGGAAATCATGAAAAATATTTTATTTACATCTATTTATAGGGTAACAGACTAACTTACTATAGCGACTTTAGACTTCAATTGCGAGAAATGTAAACTAGTGTAAATGTTAGGAAAATATGATTATTGACCGCAATATACCGAATATTACATCAGTAAAGCTCAGGACAGTATGAAAAGTTTATATTCGAATATATAGCCTAAATCTATAGTTACGGAGTTCGTATGGAGTTTGTGTGTTGTATATAATAATAATAATAATGTATTAATATAAAATTAAAATAAAGCACTTTGTAATAATGTAGTAATTCCAATTTATTTGTAATATCTGACTTGTATACACTTTTAGTGACCGATGCAAAAAAGGAGTTTATAAAATTAAATGTGCGTCTGTGCATTGTGTAAACTGATTTTGATTTTTTGTTTAACAAGAGTATTGAAGGAATGTTCTTAGCGAGGCATATGATTTTAAAGAACCTGATCAGTTTATTAAGGATCATCAGCTCTTTTGTATTGGGGTTATTGCAAAAAATAATCCCGATATTAAATTGTCTTGTATATATCTGGTGTTAATTAAAGCAAGCATAAATAAAACGTCCGTTGTAATAATATAACTTTATGTTTTATATAACAAATATAGAACCGCATAAAGATCGATTAAGATCGTTATTGTGGACAAGAAAATAATAATATTTACAGTAGACATTAAAGCTATAATCAATTTAAATATAATCAGTTTAAACGTGTCATTTATTTACAATAAAATATATCTCTAAATTATTTATAAAACAGTCGACAAATAAAGGCAGTTGTTTTATAATTTAATAATTGTAACAATTTTATCAATGTATGTACAAATTCTAAAATAAACAAGGTAATGTTTGTCAAAATATTGGACGGATTGCAGTAATGAGCACAGTTGGTTTTCCATCACTATATAAAATCCCTTACACATATCTCACTAGAACAATAATATATTTGAATAAGGCACTCAATTTGAATGGACACAACTTTCTTTTTCTCAATACGAAGTAGAACTGCTATCTGGCCTAAGTTGCTTTGTCTGAACGTCGTCGTAGGCTATCGTAAAAACACTCTTCTTCTCGGTTATTGGTAGTCTTTTAATATTGCCCGTTTGTTGTACTAGCGTGTTCATGGCTATTCCAGAATCGTTATCTTCTACTTTTGTAGCCACATTTCTTTGATTTAAGTCAGGAGCATTATCTCCTCCTATATTAATCTTTGAAACATGGACCTCAGACCCGGTTTTCCTTTCATCGTCATAATTAGTTGATATTGAAATACTATGTGTAAGAGCACTTTCGGATATATCTTGTTTCTTTTCCTTATTTTTTACATCGTCTTGGTTAACGTATATCGGTTGTTGTTCTACGGACTGTCGTCGGGGAAGTACTGGGACGTTGCCTTGACCTCCCAGATATTTTGGTATATGTGTGGGCTGGATATAACAGAGAGGATTTTGGTTCTCATACTGATGTTCATACCTATGTTCCGAGTGCTGTAGTAATGGATGAACATCTGGTAAAGGCCCTTCAGGCACAGGAGTGACTTTACCTTCCTTTAAAATTCGTGGATGTATAAAATCATTTTCTTTTTCTTTGAAGTTTTTTTTTACTTGTGAAATGTCACTTTGATGTTCTTTAGACGTAATTTTTCCATAACGACTTGATTTATCTTTAGCCTCACGATCTGCGTCATTTTTTGTTTTTGAATGACGCTTTGGTTTATCTGGAACAGTTTTTTCGGATGTCGGTTGTTTAGGTGTTGATGACGATTTTTTGCCATACCATTGCATATACCTTGGCAAACCTTTTTGTAAACTTTTTGAACTCTCACCTGCTTTCGTTAGTTCATCGTCTTCTTCGGTTTTCTTTGAAAGCTTTTCATGGCTATCACCCGAACTATCCTTTTTAGATATAGAGTTATCTGGAGCTTTGAATAAAGGTTTCGTTACTTCTTCGGTCTCACGGGCTTCAGTCGAAGATCCTTGTCTGGAAAATACTTTATTTCGGCTATCTTTAGTTGCAGAACTTTCACCGCTATGACTTTCTTTACTACTTTCATGTTCAAGAGCTAATTGAGGTTTTGAGACTACTTCTCGTGCACTCGTAGAATGTTTTTGTTGCCGCAATCCTTTGTTGTGATAATCAGATTCAATTTTTTCGTCTAAGGAATCTGAGATTTCCATTAATACTTCTCTTCTTAATCTAGACTTTTTATCACCTTCAGATAATGATATCTGCGTTGAACTGACTGTTTCATTCTTTGATGTTGTTACTGTACTTTTTGTAACATCACCATACTTTTTAATATGTTCTTCTCTTTCATTAGTTTTGCTTATTTTAATGCGTTTTTCACTATCCAGTGTAGGAGATACTTCACTTTCTTCTATTATTGGAGTTTTAATTTTTCTTTTTAATTCGTGAGCACGTATACTCCGTTTTGGGTCTTTATATTTAATTTTCTTTTTCGGTTTTTTTCGTTTTAACCATGCTACTTTTTTTGATTCATCTTCCAGAGTAATTTGTGATTCATCTTCACTGTATGAATCATTATCACTTCGTGCCTTTCTCCGTAAGGGTGTCAATAATTGCGGTTCAGTCTGTGTACCTATGTGACACTCCGTCTGAGTAGCTATTACGGAATGTCCAGGTAAACTTTGTGTTTCTAATTTACTTTCAACTTGAGATGCTGTTTCGTGATTTTGTAGCATTCGTTCACGTTCTATGAGTATTTGATGTAACAATTCATTTTGTTTCCGAAGAGATGATTCCAATAATTCTTGATGAATGGAGGACTTATTTTGCATTTCTATTATTGCAGATTGCAAATAATCAGTTTTTAATGGAACTGTACCTGGTACTTCCGGATGCATATTAGTATATTCTTGTGAACGATTAGCGGCATCATTTTCTATGTGAGATCTCTGAATTATAGTTTTGCTGTCTTTACCATTTGAAATATTATCTAAATCGGTGACTATATTGCCCATTCTCTCTCTTATATGTTTTGCTTCCTCTCCTTGTTCCCGTATAAAACGTTCCATGAGGAGTTCTTTTCCGTTATCAATTACGACATATTGCGTATGTGGAATCAATGTTGCTGGTCGTTGTTGATGGATAGGTAGATTGACGTATCGTTCTTCTTCATTTTTCCCACGAGTTACAAGTCTCAAAATCTCAGTATTACCTTCTTTTATAAAGTAGTGATCTCTAGCTAAGGAAGACTGAGCATGGATGTCATTATGTTCACGTTTAATTTTAATATCTTCTTTTTCATGATTCTTTTCTAAGTCAGATTTGAGGAAAACACCTCCTTCAGAACCGCGGTCGATCTCGTGTCTTCTAATAGACTCGTTATCTTGTTCTTTTCTTTGATGATGAAGTGTTGCTATTCTGTCATAGCCATTTTCTAGATCTTCAATATACTCCTTGTGTTTATTAGAAAAGGCATCTTGTAGCTGCATTTCTTTAGTATAAATTATATTAGGACCATCCCTGAAATCAAATAATATATAATTTAATATGTGATAAAATTGACGTAAAGTTACATGACGTTTAGAGCAGTGATAGCCGAATGGTTGAAACCCGGCCTCTCAATCGGGGGCCCGAGGGTCGAATCCCAGGCACGCACCACTGATTTTTCTAAAATTAAGTGCGTATTAGAAGTTAATTATTGCTGCTTTATTATGGACTATGGCCTGAAAGTCAATCTGAGAGAAGTCCCATGTTCAGCGGTGGGACAATAATGGGTTAACGGACGGAATATGACGTTACCCTTGTGGGATAAATTGGATTTCCTCATAAATGTGTTAAATCACCATTCAAACAGGAATTCAATGGTAGTATGAACTTCTTCTAGTAAAAATGATATGTGGTGAACATTCTGATTCACTATTTAAACGGCGATAGTTCCATCGACTTTAAATAAATATATGTTGTACTTTTACATACCTAGCTCTGAAGGATTGTCTTGTATCATCATATTTATAATCATTATCTTCAGCAGCATGTACAAACTCTTGATGTATATCTCCAGGAGTAGAAGATGGTTTATTTGGGTCTTTGGATCTGTAATTCCTCTTATTAAATTTCCATTGCGTCGGTTTTGTCCTCAAATCTGCCTGTTCCGCACTCCAAGCTTCCCGTCTTCTCCAATCTGTTGCTTGTATGGACTTATTTTCTATATTTTGCGTCGACTTGTTTTCCCTCCCAAGTCCCTTGTCCCGAACCACTAAATGCACGTCGTCCTCTGTGGAGTTGACACGTATCACTCTTTTCCTAGAATTTATTAATGGATTTCTATGTACCTATCGGTTCTGATATGATAGAAGAATTACAGATATCTCGAACTAAGCGCACAACATGTCGTAGGAAAGATAAGTAAACTTTTTAATATTTGTAAAATAAGCAGAATTTTAGTGTCATCTTATAAAGTAGAAGTGTTTAACATGATTTAAAACCTTTTCTATGACATGGCGTACTTCAAATTTAAAATTACCTTTTGAAAAATAAAACTGTTCAAAAGTGAATTTTATATTTTGCATGCAATTTTGTGGAAAATTTGTACTATTGTGTGACTAAATACTGTGTAATAATAATATTATAATTACCTACGACGTTGTAAGCTGGTGTGCATGCTCAATTAATTGGTGCATTTTAGTCTGTTAATGAGAATGGAAATGTTAGTTTGCTACCAAAATAATAAGAAGGAAATAAAAATAATTCGTATCTACAAATAATACAGCAATTTAAGTGAGTAGTTAATTGCTTAAAGCGTATTTAAATTACAATTTTAGGTAATAATTACCTGGGTGGCATATATAAAGGACATCCTTCACAGATGCAGCAGCAAATGAGAAGTAACAATACAAGGGCGACCAGTATTGCCAATAATATAAGTAGCCAAAATAGTAAACGACTTTCTGCTCTATATAGATTCTGTAAAAAGTACACAAAAGTATTAAATTGATATGTATAATAATAAAACTGTTACGTCAATATTAATATTCCATATTTTATTGAAGATGTTTTTAAAGAAGAATTCTTACCGAATCTCCATTATCTGTAGCTGTATTCTGTTCAGTTTCTTTCGAGCCAGAAACAGTTCCAGCAGTATAAATAGTCATGTTCTTAGCCAATTGCTCTTGAAGCTTGGAGACATCAATAGCAGAGCTACCAGAAACTCGTACAACGGCTGTCACTTCACTTCTAAAAGGGAAAATGTGAATATTTGATTACTAAAGGCTTCCTATAAGTACAGATATAATAATAAACACGTGAATATATATTACTATACTTACTTTTCTTGAGATTCTTTGCCTTCTAACCCGCCTGCACTGTTGTCATTACCTTTGTAAGGTTTTATATCAATAATGTTGACTTTCCCCCCAGAAAGTGTACTTAATATTTCCTCAAGTTTCCGTCTATCAGGGTTTGTGCCCGGAACAATAAATGACATTGTTCTGGTCTTACTTTCCGGTGGATAAATTTTAGCTATGGTAGTTGAGGAAAGTCTAGGAACACCTAGATCGTATGCTCTAATAGTAAGTACAAAGGCTTCGCTTTCCTGTTGTCCATCAAGTTGACGTTTTCTTCTATAAACATTTTGTTTTTTCGTCCTTTTCAAAGTTTCTAAGAGGTAAAGTTCACCTATAAGAAATGATAAATGTTTAAATAAATGATTTTTTTATGTAATGAAACAAATTTAAAAATGTTTTGACAGTGATAGTATACATACCAGTCTCTTCATTGATATCAAATTTGCCATCTCCATTTCCGTTTACTATTTCATATCTGACTACATTATTTGGTGGCTCAGCGTCTTTATCAACTGCCTTAACAAATGCCGCTGAAGTGAAATTATTTAAACTTGGCGACAAAACGAATTCATACAACGCCCTTTCAAACTCTGGTGGGTTATCATTTACATCTAATAACTTAATAATTAATGGCACTGTTACTCTTAAACCTACGCCTTCATTATCTCTAGCCTCTACTAAAAAATGCAAATCTGGCATCGCTTCTCGATCAAAACCATGATTATTGGTAGCAACGGTTATTTGACCCGTTAAAGGATCTAAATGTAATGATGTATTTAAATATCCTAATATGGCAGTATACTGAATCTTCCCAAAAGCTCCTGTGTCCACGTCGTCAGCTGCTACTTGTACAACTTTAGTACCAGCTGTAACATTTTCAGGGAGTTCTACATCATACGATAATGATAGAAATACTGGAGGGTTGTCATTAACATCATTTAAATATACTGTGACATTTGCTGTAGCAGATAAATTTGTTGCTGGCCCGAGCTCTTGGGCTAAAATCTGCAAGTAAAAAAATATCATAAGTATAAAACTATTAATTATTATCGTATGTAATTAATCGTTACGTAAATGCTTTAAATACGCTACCTGGAATAATACTGATTTCCGAGCTTCGTAGTCAAGCAATGTATTGTCTCGTACTTTAATGATGAATTGGGCGTGTCTCTCTGCAACAGTTGGTGATATTTCAAACGTTCCGTTGTTTCCTACCAACGAAAGTGAGAACACGCCATTCTTGCCAGCATCATTGTCATTCACTTGCGGGATATAGGGATCGTTGAATGTTAACGCCGTTCCTTGAGGTGCATTCTCATCCAAATAAGTGATGTAACTGAAATGATTTTTTAAAACATGTCTTTACTACGATTATGCAAAAGGCGAATACGTTACTTTAACAAATCAATGATGTAGATAAAGGTAATCGATATAATGTAATATAAACATAATTGAATGATACAATATTTTAGTCATTTGATGGAGGTATGACAAATACCTGACCCACATTAATAATGTTCTGAGGTTGATGATGATATCTAATATATTTATGACTAGTAACGGACAGACGGACTAATTACTTGTTTATTACAGAAAAATCTAATGGCGTGGAACCAGTAGCGTTGATTTATATTTCAACTTACAATTGATTTTCAAAATAAGGCGGCGAGTTTTCTCTCTCAGGCAAGATGAAGGCGAGCTGGACGGTGGAAGACATAGCCTCGGGCTCCTCTCTGGACAAGCGCACCTCTTCAGCCACCACTGTCAGAAGGATCGGCGTACCAGCGTGGGATATAGCCGCGATTTCTTCGATAGGCCTTTCAAGGGTAACTTCACCTGAAAAATTATATTTGGTCTTTAGCTATGGGGTATATTAATATTTTAAAATCTTAGTCTTATGGCAGGTTTAATTAATTTTTATGTAGCAGTTTAAAACAAATAAATTTTGAAAATATAACAATTTTGGTATCGGTACCCAAACTATACTATACTTTTATAATATAGTATAGTATTTATACTTTTTTTAATATTATAAAGCTGAAGAGTTTTTTTGTTTGGTAGAACTGCTAATCTCAGGATCTTTTTGGGTGGTGGAGGAAGTGATTCGAATTTTTTGGTGAATAGTCTATTTATTAAGGAAGGCTATAGACTACATAATATAACGCTATGTTTGATGTTGAAATGTATTTTTATGCAAAGACAGTAGTTAATGGGTACGGATTTCTACCCACAATCTATACACAAACGTAACTAATTACAGCTACCGTAAATAATTTAACAACTATGCAATTCACAAGTTCATAATTTGTTTTCGTAACAATTCTTAAATAAAGTATCGCAATCATGTGTGTACACTAGGTGCATAATGCGACTAAGATTAAGAAAAAGTAAAGCGTGACTAAAGTTATGAAATTATTTAAATTTAGTGACCATGCATTATGTATGAAGGAATTTGCATAATGTATTATTTTAAGTCAGTATCTTTTCTGCTTCTATCAATAATATTTCTTTGTTATTGTAACGGTCATTAGCATTTGGCCTTAAAATAGTTATCGCATGAACTGGAGACAACAATTGAGTATCTTAATTGTCCCTCAGACAGAAAAATGTCTCGCGGAATATTGTTTTGAAAACATAACTAGTAGGTACTGGTGTGACTTAGAGTCCAATGCTAGATTCCATAAATGTTGCGAATATTAATTTGTTGTATAAATAATTACATTACAATTGGTAAACAAAATTCTTAAAAAGTTGAAAAAATTATAAATGAAAATGTCAGCATTCTTTTTTAATTTTGCTAAGTAGAATATATCCCTATGGGGACTTAAATCATTAACCTGTACCTGAATATGTTTCATAGGGATTTTCTTACTGATCGGGACTATAGTCTTTTGTTTATAGTAGCATAGACTTAAATAACGAATCCAACTAAATATTAAATTACAAAATAAATACCTAATTAGCATACAAAAGTGGGGTTCGTTCTGACAACCTTACGAGTTCATTCGTTACAGTGACAACGCGTCTATTAGCCTCATTAATGTTTCATAAATCCTTGAAGCTACGTCATCTTCGAATATATGAGCCTTAAACTGAATTCCGCCTACAGGTTTACGAAGTAATTTATGGACGCTTGTCTTTATCGAATTGGCACGACTCTTCACTTTTACTACACCTACGTATTTGCTACATTTTGGTCGTTAGTCATAAATTTGTATAATTGAATTGTCTAATATTCAAACATTAGGTACTCTGTAGGTAACTTTAGGATATTTATCAATGTACTGATCGTTTATTTTTCAGACTTCTTTGGAACATAATCAGAACTATGATCAGGTATATAAATTGAGAAAATAGTGATTGTGAAAAATAATTCCTCCATTATATAAAATTGTTTAACTGTTGTATGTTAAGGCTTCATATTAATTAACACATATGTTAAGTACGAATATGGATTTAAAAAAGATTATCCTACATTTATTAAGTATTTAGAGTAAGTTAAAGCGTTTCGAATACTTCGTATCAATACGATTCCGCTAATTAGTTGGTGTTCAATTTGTAGCACCATATGGGAAAATACTTCCATATAGAGTTGTAAATTACATTTGACTAATTTAGGCTGAATGCCTTCAAAGGACGAGATAATACGCAATGTTGATTAGGAGCAAACCCTATCGATATGTGTAAAAACTGGACTATGTCAAGGCAAATTCTTCAAATGAGTACGAAAAGTGATTTTCTCAAGCGTCGAATGTCATCGGAAATTCTACAAATAACTATTACAAACTCTTTAAATCTCTAAATAAAATATAGACTAGATGACTACACTTACAAAATAGTAAATAATATATTTAGTAATTAGAATAATGATAACTTCTTCTCTTAAGTTCGTTTTCATCGTTAAGTGGAATGCGTAGAATATTCCATTGTTTCGTATTTCCGATATTTGCCATCTAATGGAGTCACCTTAACGGTTTCGTAACGGCTACTTTGAAAGCCATTGGTTGACGGGTAAAGTCGAAGCGAACTGATTATATTGACTGACGTAGAGGCACCTTTCACAGGAGCTTCTATAATGAAGTAAGGTTTTACTAACAATGGCCGTCGGGTATATAACTTTGTATTGCAATTAGCAAATTGAATGCAGATTACGTTAAGTGTAATTTCCATAATACGCAAATTCAGTTGCACGTATCCACGTAGTTTCATTAATGATTCACTGATACCTATAGGTACCTTATAAAATTATTTTGTAGCTAAAATTACTCTTTTATGTTTATAAGTTACAATTTTATTGAAAATAGGTTAGATTTCCCGTGTGTCAGACAAAGTTACCAAAAAAAAATTTTTATAGTTATTATCGTCCCGTCGAGTCATGAAACCAAAAAATAAATGAAATTACAGATATATAAATATTTATGTTATATAGGGATTTTTGAGCTATATGTTATGTTTTTAAATTTACCTATATTTTTTTTGCCATGCTGAAGTCAGGTAAATTAATATCACCTATCATATTTATTCATAATGGATTTAATGCACCAAGGCTCTGCTGCGCACGCTATCATTTGTGTAGGTCCAACTCGTTAGTTAATTGGAAAAGTTTAGCAGCTTTACAATTAAATGTGAAATTTGAAAAGCTGCAAGTTAATCTACGTGTAATTATTGCAGCTAGCAACAAGGCACGCGAGCTCGGGAGCCAGGAAAGGCGAGTGTCGGCCCACGATAACGAAGTAGGACTACGGAAGCTTCCTCGTATACGCCGCCGAACTTAAACGTTACGTGTACATTCTGGACTGGCGGGTCAAAGCAAAAAGTTCAAATGGATGTCATGTAGGTAATTTGGGTTAACTTTTTGTGCGAGTGGCTACTACGTGATTCAGGTCAAGAATAATATTTTATTTGGTGTTTGAGTTTACTATTGGACTTTATGTATGTACATTTATTTTAAACATTAATCTAATAAATGTCCCAAGAAATCAAATTTGACCTACAATATTTATGAGATTTAAATCAAATAGAAATTTTTCAAGTTTATTCTGAATGTATATGTATATGAAAATGTAACGATATGACGTGTCTACAAGTAACGATATATTTAAAAATCAATATTCAATTAGTACTCAGGTAGAGTATCCAGCAAATTTAATTATACCTTTTGCGACAAAAATAACTAGGACACTCAATTTCAACTCCAATTTAATGACGGGCTATAGTCGTGAACCATTTGAATTCGTTCTATAAATTAAGGACAAAACTCGTTAACAGAGCTATGACCTCACTCCGACTAAGTAAATGTTCTTTGTGGAAAATTACCTGAGTGAGGGAAAACGTGGGTATATTATTTCCTGTTAAATGGTACGCAAATGTTCGGCCTCGTTTTGAAGGTAGAAACGGCAAGGAATAATATAACATTACTGCAAAGTTAGCTAGAAGAGCTAAATCTTATGCCGGTCTATACGAAGGGGCAGCTCGAATTGAATTGCGAGAAACTATTGCGTTTAAACACCACATTACAGATTCACCGCGTATTCAAACAACGAGTCATAAGTCGTCGATGTTTCGACATGCTAATCTTCGTTGGCAAACTTATGAACGCAAAGCATATACTTAATAATTTTCTCCGGCTTTACAATTCCTGTTCTGGCATGCGATTTAAAAGTAAAAACAAAGAAGTTGTAAAGGTTAATAGAGTTGTCTATAAATTGAAATTGCGTTCTCACAAAGTCCGATGAAATATGTTATTACTTATTGAAACGAAAGTTGAACAGAAGAGAGCTATCTATGGTAATATATAGAAACGTATTAAATTGAGATTTAACTTGTGACGTAAGTTATATTAGTGTAGATAATAACATGAAGTAACTGTTTGTATGCAAATATCTTTAAGTGTGAGATGAAGTTTTAGAAAGTTTAAAGTGTGTTTGGTTTAAATTCAACGGCAGAGAACATATAAAATGTGATGTTTTAAAATGACTCCGAAAGAAAATTTATATTCCATGGAGATCTTAAGAGATTAAAAATAATGATCCATAAAACCTTCTGTATCAATATTTTAATTTTTTCTTTTACACTTTAATCTTTGCGTTCCATCAGTTTTTACAACTCAATAAAAAGCCTTGTTGTAAACGTCACTTGTAAATAAATCTGGAGTCACGCATTGTCGTAACTAAGAGTCGGGTATTGTTTCATTTTTATGTACACAATAGACTTCAAATAAAACTAGACTACAAAATACATATAAGTACGTAGGTATTTTTTTTAAACAAATAACTTATACCGTATTTCCTGTAGAAGTAGACTTAAGCGTAAACTTTAAAAAAGTTGCATATTTTGATTTATCTTTATTGCTCCAAATAAAAATGCAGAAACCTTGATGTCTACAACACATTCCTTAATACAAAATGAATCTATTTTAGTTTTATAAATACTTTAAAATAAAATATTGAGACGGAAAACGAGAAGGCTCAAACCATTCAGATTTTAGCAACCTATAATGGATTCTGACAGTATAAGTAATAAAATAACATGGACCATCCTTAAATGTAAAAAGCGTTTTGCTGCATCATTACAAATTTGTAAACAATTAGTTTTTTAAACTTAAACGTTACATACCTGTGGTTTCGTTAATATTGAAGAACGGCGTAAACGGGTTGCCTTCAGAGACGAGGCCGTATCTGATCTGCCTCGGGGCGCCCTTGTCGCCGTCTTCAGCGCGCACCTTCACAACCATATCCCCAGGAACCACCTGCCGTGGTAAGTGGGTGATGGGTGGTGCCGACGTGAACACGGGCGGCATGTCCTGCACGTCTTGCACCACTACCACCACTTCCAACCCGGCTATGTTGCGCGTGTCCTTACCGATCTCTGCGTAGGGGTCCTGGAAATTATATTCTTTATGTTGGAAAAATATATAGTGTCTATATTAGAAGCAGCGAAGGGCCATGCCATCAATCTGATGGTAAGTAGCCACTGCAATGGACGTACTATTAGACAAACGGAAGTTTTTTTGAATAATAGTACAAAGTTTCATACCTTAGGTTAAGTTATTCCACAACCTAATCCTATCTTAACATCACATGTATAAGTTGATGTAGAAAGAATCCCGACTAGCCACATTATCTAACCTCATGAGCCCCAGCTGTAGCGCGTATTCCGACTAGTCGTCCATTATCCCAAAGATTATACACGTAACTTAATTCGTTAGAATCGGTCATCTTATATCGGAATCAATTATAGGTGTATTATAATAAATATTTGTTTATTAATAACAGTTATGTACAATAATGTTTGTAAACATGTTTAATTTTCGCTTTAAACCATTACAAGTATAGCTAAAACCCGTATTTAGGTACTAAACTCGTAGATTGTTCCGTTTACTATATCTCGCTAGTAAATTGTAACTCTAAACGGACATTTATGCAAGCAATCATTATGGGTCTGAACCAAATACCTGCTTATTATAAAACGTTACAAAACACTGAAATAAGGTAAGCATTGTACTCTCTAATCCGCATTGTTGTAGAGCAACTCGACTAAATGAATAATAGCGGGGTTAAAATTATACCGAGACCCTTTCTGACATTCCATTGTTGGCTTAAACCTGGATCTTAAGAAATGTACGATTTTGTTTAGTTTCCGGATTAGGTAGATGAAAAGTTTACGGTATATGACTAAATAGGTACAAGATGAACGAATTCTATACAGAACGCAAGTCTAATCGCCCAAGGACTCTTCAAAAACCGCTAATTTTATTTGAAGTCTTATTCGAGGTTCTCTGTAGATGCGTTATTACCATAAATAAATGTACTATATTTAGATCAGGAGTAACAATAATATACTAATATTACTCGTAATTTTTAGTAAGTATTCCTTTTTTGACGATGGTGTGTTTCATATATTTATTTTTAATATGTAGATGATAATAATTAAAAAGTTCAAATAGCAAGACTTGCTGTCGACTTAACGTTATGAGCACTCCTTCGTTATTAAAAGGACCTATGATACGATCTAATAAAATCAATATATGTTTTGGACGTGTTTATAATGAAACATTTCGAAACATAGAGTAAAGTGAAACTAAATGATTAGTTACTTACGACCGCTAGTAGCGTTAAGTGGTACATAGATTGAGCCTCGAAATCTAGGGGCCCGACGAGGAAAATCGTGCCTTCGGTGTTTTCTGTCGACACCCGTCGCTGACGGATTGCGAAAAGTGGCGATCCCTGAAATATGGTCAATATTGTTTTACTGAGTTTTGTTCCTATTTCGTATGCTTGGATGAAGAACCTGCACAAAGAATACTTCACAAACAGCCAACAAACGATGAAACATTTTCTGCACTAAGATGCTCCTGTATCGTGGGAACATACATACACACAGAGACGAATACACAGATACCCAAACTTAGAACAGTAATCTAAATTCATCAGATATATGTCTGACCGGGGATCGAACCTGGAATTCATTCCGTGACACAGAATGGTGTACGCTAAGCCACGCGTGCTGGCATAATCTTCATTAGCATATACAGATATAATATGAGTAATAGTGTTGTTATGAGAATTTAGTAAGATGGTATGATATAAGAATGTGGACGATGAATATGTACCTAATTATATTTAGTCGAAGCTAAAGTTAATATAAATGTGCTTATTGTTATTAAACACTTTTATATAACAAAATACAAGATTGACGGTGGTTCAAAGTTCAAAGTATCAGTTCAAAGTAATAAATAAAATATTTCTTTATCTTTAACCACAATGAATGAACAAATGATTAATAAGCGAATGGCTATAAACCAAAGGTTGAGACAAAAAATAGTTAATTCCAGAATGCGAAGCTAATAGACGATACGCTTTGAAATTACACTACGTGTAAGGACACGCTCTCCATTATTATATCATTTAAGTGGCCGATAAAACGACCCCAGGTTACGGGTGCCCGATCATTCTCCACGCACTGTGAGGATTTAACACGCCTCAAGTCTTCTTAATGCCTGGTAATTGTGCAACATCATCGCGACGAGTACAGCGAACTGTCTAACCCGTTTCATTGGAACACCACGGTTTAAATTTATTTAAATTGCTATTCTCTTGATGTTAATAGTTCCTTTTGTAAATACATCCATAAGTTAAGTGAACCAAACTGGTCGTCGCACCGGACTTATTTTATCTTAAATGATACCTGTAAGTATCAATTAAAATTGGGTTGTTATATAAGTATTTGTATAAATTTCAATAAAGCGCGCTTAATGCATAGGGATAGGAATAGTCAAATTTTCTGCTAAGTATATATCAGAGGAGAGAAATAATTGAAATAAATCGAAATCGCTCTGGCTTGCCCTGATTTATTAAATACAAATATAGGACAACATTTATAAATGTAAATAGACCTTTGCCTTTAAATTAAAACGAACTTACAACAGTCAATAAATTGATGAATTCGAAACGTGATCTAGATAATGGGTACAGTAGATTCGTTTCTTGTTCATGGAGCGAGTAGTCTACTGGATAATTTATGAGCGTATTTCGCAAACTGTAGGACACGTCAACAAGATATCGTGGTGAAAATGAGCCCTATTAGTGCAAGAAACTTCATTATGCGGTTAACGTGACATGCGTGTCGAGCACGAAGAGCGCTGAAAGCATCATTAAATTCCTCAATCATCATCTCATTTAAAATGCAAATGAATTATGCGTCTCACCCAGAGTTCCAGTTCCAACGGCTTCGGTGACAAGGGATTCTTCCTCGCAATTACTATTTCGAGGTCCGTCCCACGCTTCGCATCCTGTAATAGAAAGGTTTGATTTTATAAAATCTAGCTTATGTCAGCAATTTTTGTCAGCGTTGTGGCTGTCATCCGAAACTGCAATGTGTGCATGATCACGTGTGAATTACAATAAAATAAACATTCATTTTTTTTTCTTCTATTTTATTTTCTTCTATTATACTTTAATGTTTATCAGTTATGATCATATATGTGATCATTTGTATATCGATATTATGACTAGTAAGCAACTGTTCGTTTCTTTGTATCAGTCACTGCACATAGCACACGAAACTAACGTTGGGTAGTAGCGTAGTACCTATACTGTTATATTTCTTCACGGGATTGTCATCTTAGAGACTATATAATAGTATAGATTATGTCCCCTTTGTAAGTCTAATAGTCAGCCTCTAAATAAAAATAAAAAATCAGTACCGTAGTCTGCGTGGTACTTGAACAAACAGGCACAAAACACGTTTAATAGTAAAACAGATGTAGCCGCAGCATTTAATAGAGTTGAAGTTACGTTTGATTTTTCATATTTGCGCCAAAGGAACGAGGGTGCGTCCGTCATCATCATCAATCATGACACATCACGGCAGGCGGCTGACGCTGCCTCATTTGTTGCTGTATACAAACTTATCTGTGAGCGAGGTTCGAGCTTTTTACACACTCCATGAATCTTAATGTTACATGTTTAATGGGTAAAAATCTAAACAGTTTCGATTTGTCAACGGGTCGTCAATAAACTGTTCAGTTCAATTTATGGACGCAACGCAATAATAAACCCGTTATTGCGTTTCATTGTAAAGTTGTGCAATATGTAACGGCAAAGATTATTAAAGAGCAGTGGATGCTTTTTTTGTTTACCGTTGATATAATTTCATAATATTTTTTATACGTTACTGGCAATAAATCTACTACTATTGTGCGAAAAAGGAAGATTGTTAAAAGAAAGTAATGTAGTGATGTTTTCGCTCTTTGCGAAAACTTTTAATACGTAATCTTTGTAATTACTCCAAGAACAGTGTGGGAGTAAATTTTTTGATCCTGAGTAATAAAGGTAATAAAAGCTAAAAACGATTTTCTTTATTTGTTCTCTGCTTTGTTATGAGTATGCTTATTTGTTGTTATTTATGATAATTTTTGTGTTAATTCTTCTTTTATATATATTATGATTGTGTAACTTGTGTATAAATATTCAAATGTTTAGAACTTTTCATATCTATAGTTTAAAAATCTATGTAGATGTAGATTTCAATAGACGAACCTCAGGAACTAGAATAATGCCAGGCTGGTGCGGGAAGATGGTGTCTCTCGGCGTGGTGGTGTTCGTCCCGGTGATGGAGCAGGCGATGCGGGCGCTCCGCCCGCGGGTGTTGCGCGCCGCCAGCCTGAAGTCCACGTAGCGACCAGGCTCCAGCCGCCGCAGCAGGATCACGTTCGCCTGGCACACCGAGTTGTAGCGGGTGCACGGGAGCGACTCGATGCCGATATCAAGGCGACCCATTTGACCTGGAAATATGCTTTGCTTGGGTATTTTTTTTTACCAGAAATCAGATTTAGGATGGATCCCAATTTTTTTAACGTGATCTGTGAACAAAGTATCGTAAAATAATATATACCTGCCGGCATAAGATGCCGTACTTAGGGATACTTAGGGATGCCTTACTTACGTAAGGAGATGGCTTAGTGTTGCAGGGTTAAAGTTATGGGCTAAAAGTACAGAAAGCAATTATAGTCGTAGTAACAGCATGAGTACTGTCAACACAATATAAACAATCGGATAATTTAATCTAAGGCTTATGTGTAGTTACGTAATTATTTTAAGTACGCATGCTAGCCAAATCCCGGTCGTCCACGCTTGAAATCCAGAATGTGAACCTGGCACGTAGGTACTTATTTTCCATAATATTCTCAAAGGTATGTAAGGGTCAATCCGCACATGACCTGCATGACTACAGCCTAAATCCTATTAATTCCGTGAGACTCCGAAGAGTCTGTTGCCCGGCGGTGGAACATTGAAATTAAATTAATTTATTTCCTGTAAGTCTGTGGGAACACCTCGGAACCTTGTTCATGTAAATATTTTTTATTACTAGATCAGAACGTTAATTCAGCTGATAATAAGTAAGACATCCACCTAATTTTTCAGACTAGTTAATGAGTTTGTAGCTATTACTTAATATCTATCAACTCAAACACAGCAGGTAGTCAAATTGGGGATCAGATGCCAAAACGTGGTAGATAACGGGGTGGACGGCCGTGTGCGTTGAAAATAGCTTCAGCCCCTTCCCGGCAAGAAACTCAGCAGGGTGACGGATTAACGTTACGTATGAGCCCAAACTCCAGCGGGTAGTCGAAGTCAGGGTCGAAGGTGCGAAGATGCAGATGACGCACCCGACGGCCGTATTAGCATCAACACCAGCAGCCGTACAGAACGGTGTTAGAACCAGTGTAGTTTGACCGGGGCGGTACACCTATTTCTACCGTGAAGCAATTCTTGCGTTTCGGTGGAAGGGTGTGGTTGCCGGCTCATTTTCGTATGAGACGATCATGTTAGTCCTCCAAGTAGCAACGCATCTGTGATCGACTTCAGCCAGAACCCTTCTTTTATATTATGAAGTTGCTTACAGATGTCCACGGCAGTAACAACTTACCATTCGGTGGACTGCATGCTCATTTGCTGCTTTAATCTGATACAAAAACGAAACTGAGCGGATCTTTGTAACAATATAAGTTACCTATAAGCTCAAAGTGCAGCGGGTAGTCGAAGTCGGGGTCGGAGGCGCGGACGCGGTAGATGACGGAGCCGACGGCCGCGTCCGCCGGCACCAGCACCAGCCGCATCAGAGTGCTGGGGTCGAACACTGGCTCGCCGCCGCGCGCGCTCCCGAACACCACTGCGACCAACACCAGCGCCGCTGCAAACGTCATCCTGCGACAAGGAAATAAATACTTTTTATATGAAGTTATAGTAAAAAAATAACTTTAGAAAATTTAAATTCGAAATCATGTAGGTAATAGTAGTTCCAGTAACCCAAAGAAGAAACAAAAAAATTAAGTTGTTTCTTTATAATATTGAAGTAGTAACCGAGCATCGGGTCAACGGCAAATGATCGACGATTTTGTATATGAGAATAATAGAGTTTACGCACGTTTACAGGACATTTTTTTATCAATTGTACTAAATTAACTTCACTTAATTCACTAAACATAAATTTGCTTATTGTTTTCAAATCAAGTATAACACGTCATGCGGCCAGATGATCAGCCTAAAACGACTAGCAAATTATATTGCAATTACCTATGTAGAAGATTAACCATAAAATAAGTACAATTAATATGTATGGGAATTATAATACCAATGATGTCATACTAAATAACCAATCTAGGACGTAATTTTCCGAAGGAATATAATCTTAAAAAAAAGAATTTGTCATTGCATCACTCAAAAAATTTATTCAGACATTTTATTAATAAAGACGCTGTTTGATTAGTATATTAATGAAAAAATCCTGTTTTATTATTAAATTAAAGTAAATATAGTCGACTGCCTTAGCGTCATAGACGAAATTCACAATTTATTTATTTTGTCTCAACTTAACCTTTGAGGAAGTAGAACTCAATAAAACTTCACGTTTTGTAGAAATAGTTGCTTATGGACTGATTAATAGTCCCTATTAACATAAATACAGAGCTTTAAACGAATATTCATAGTTTACCTTATCACAAAAGCACTTTAAACGTCTACTACTATCATTAAACCCAAATTGCTTAGTAAATGTATTCCTGCCCTTGTCGATGGTGTTTCATAACTAAATCACCCCGTCATCGCGAGACGGAAGTACCCACATTCAATTATAAATTACGCGCATCTGAAGGATACCGCACCCGCCACGAGTTGCGAAAGGGAAAATGGTGTTATGAAATCATTCCGCTTCTGAGCAAGCAGGAAGCACCCGCTCTTTATAGCTTTGCAGGTAATAACTCGTTTAAAATTTCAATTTCGAGACGCCGTGTCATTTGCCTGTATATTTTCTAATGAACGTGAGTAAATACCGTAATGGCGTATCTTTTCTGATGTAATAATATGTTTTGCAACGTAAAGTGTAAATCGGTATTAAATTACAGGCTACCTGTGTATTAATCACTTTATGCTATTAAGTCTTGTGTTACCAAGTTACTTACTGATTGCGGTGTTTATTGTGTTTAATTAACTTGTTGTGAACTAAGTAGATTTGAAATTTTAATAGAGTTTACATACGCTACGTAATAAATTAACGTCACATTATTTAAAATAGGTATTACAAACAGCATGAATATATCGAGAGTTTATGTATATATATATGTAGGAAGTTTTGCCAACATGTTCCAAACCCAAATGTATATAAGTTGTCATTATCAAATTTTGTTCAAGTGTCAATAATGTCAAACTCTTCCATAAGTGTTACCTCCATAAAGCTCAAGTTAGCAATGAGTATATAGACTCTACTTTGAAAGAAAACGCATGGGAATTATAGGTTAAATGGGACATACTCCAGTGATGCTTCGAAAATCTAAATTTCTATACACACATTCAAAAATTAATCATCAGGATATACCACTGTAGTGTGGACGTGTGGAAGTAGAACCAATAGAAATGGAGTCACATTGTATGTGACGCTTTAATGTTCCTGTTTCCGGGCTAAGAAAGATATTGATCTTGTTGGCGTCAAATAAGGGAAGCGTTGTCCCCATATATGTTCTCGGGTGTCCCGAGTGCAATGTTCAGTTTAGTTTTGTATGCATTTATGAGCTTTTGATAAAAATTTATGAGGTTGAAATGTGATTATTAGAAACAAGAAAATAGTGAAGATGTTATCTTACTTAAGACTGAAGACTGAAGTTAGAAATGAGGGATAGTGGATTGTATTAATGTACATATATGGATTGTATTAAGGTACGTCTGTTGAAATAAGTATTAAATATACAAATAAAAATGTGTCATTAATTATTTATTTTAACGTAACGGCAGAATCAAACAAGCGATTCAATTCCAGGCATTGAATTTGTGGCTCCTACCCCTTATACGTCGCAAATTTTGTTTTACTAAAGACTAAGTTAGCATGGCTGTCTTTGAAATTAAAACACATCAGTTTTACACAAACTTTTAGAAATAACACATAGCACGTAGAGTACTACAACCTTTACCACGAGATAACATACACAAGTAGTTAAATCCTAAAAATAAACATAATCTGGATAAACAGTATCCAATTTACCCTGCATTATATTGTCAGTGTATATTTCAGGTATTCCGTTGAATAAACAATAATTTTCTAAGGCGAAATCACCTCCTTTCAAACATAATTAGTCAATCAGTTCGTCTGTCAGATCTGCCAGATCAAAGTCACGGGTGTATTCATGATATGGGTGTAGTGAATGACGAATAGGTAGAGCCCGTAGCGTAATTTATTGCAGTGTCTCTGCGACAACGGCCGTCAATATGGCACCGCTCAATATCTACATTTTATGCCGTGATGGAAGGGTAGTCTACGTTATATTTGGAGTGAATTAAAGGTCATGATCGGTTATGATCATAATTTGTTAGCAGTGCAGTGCTTTAACAATTTATGATTTTTACACTCAGCGTTCACCTAAAGCAACTTACGTTTCGATGGAAGGATGTTGTTCCCGGCTTATATTAACATGAGGGGACCATCTTAATGCTCGGGAATAGCAAAGCTTCTGTGATTGACTCCAGACCTCAGGTCTATATGAAGTTGCTAATAGTTCATGAGCGGAACAGGAATAGAAAAGATTAGAATTTGTACTGCTATTTCGATCTATTATGATTAGCTTTAAGAGTTTAAGATCTCTGAGAGCTATTAAACATTCGCTCGGCGCTGAACGCTAACTAGCGCTACCTTTGAATATTTTTACAAATTTCGCTACTATTTGCCAAATTTACAAAATCAAGTACATATAATAACAAACATAAAAAAACGCTTTCTGCATATCATAGTATCAAAAAGACGAATATACACCCAGCCCTACTCATGTCTGTCTGGCCGGGGATCGAAACCGGACACCCACTGCATGTCAGACCGGTGTGCTGACCGCCGCGCCACGCGATTCATAAAACATTTATTTTTTAAAAACAATCCAAGCGTCAGTTGTAGCACCAAGTGAATAACGCTTTAAGCGAATGTCTTGTGGCGCTCAGGTTAGAGCGTCGGGCGTTAGTTTCCGGCTGGCGCCGCGAGCCAAGGTGAAATATTTTCCGAAGCGAACCCTAAATCTTGTCGCGTGAACAACTACTATAATATCTTATAGACCTAACATTATGGAAACCAGTATTAATATCTACTGCATTGCCTCTTAAGCACCTACCACTATGGATTATTTTACGTTTTTCAATGTAAATAGATTTTTAAATTTGCGATTATCGGATTCTTATAGCATAAGTCTATGAGTTTACAGATGAAGTTATTTAATAAACTAAATCAAAACTAAGTATCTATTCAAATTATACAAGCAGATTTTGTTTAAATGAATCGAATATCAGTTTACAGAAAAGCGCACATGTTGAACACAAAATTAAATCGGCTGGTACCCGACAGAAAAGCAATTACTGCCATTCGATCATTCGGAAAACCAAGGGAACGTAATTAAGGGATTATTATCCTGACGTCCGGCCCAATAGCGCCTTAAATCATCGAACTTCGCGTTACCTACGACGTTTAGTAGTTTGTGGTTGTGGCTATTCTTAGAGGATATTTAATGGTTGTAAAATAATGTCACGGGTAAAGCCGTATATTTTAATATTAACGTAAAGAAATAAATAAAAAGTTAGTAGCACGACATATAAAGATAAATAAACTTTAGTGAAGATGCGTTTGTTCTGTGTGTGTGTGTTTTTGATGGAAGTACGGACTAATGTTGTAATGATGTCCCATTATGACAAAAAAATGGAAATATTACATAGGTCAAATTTCGTCGTATGTGTTCTCCTTATCATCGTTTTAATCAATTAGTTAACTATTGCAACAATGCTAACTGATGCCATCTGTTGTGACATAAATGTAAAAGAACCGTCTGAAAAACGAATTGATATAACACTTTTAAGAGACCTAGGTTAAAAACTTCAGACTAGATCATACCGATATTATCATCTGCTATGCGGTTACATGTTGATTGCATAACAGTCCAAAGACAATAAATAACAAGCGTGCTGAAATTCTGAATCCGTATTGCTTTGGTATGAAGGATCGTTTGTCATAGTGGTTTATAGAGCTTTCCAGCGATTGGGAGTACTGAGAGCCGCGGGGAAGCATGCACCACAGTGGGATACGCGGCAATGGCCGCACGATGTCGCTGCCTGACCCCTGTACACCACGTAATGGCGTTGTTCTGTTTTGGTCACGGCTCCCCATTACCATAGCCCTAACAGTTCTTTCTCACTAGCGATTTGTAAACGCATACATTCAACATAGTGCATATTAGAAAAATTCTCTACGCTAATAGACTAGACTCAGATTTAAAATTATTTTTTGTTAGAGATGGCATTGTTCTTGAATTTCAGTAAATGATTTTTGTAGGGATGCTCTTTATATTTTCACGTGGCCGCCGTTACTATAGTGAAAATTTGGATAACAATTTAAAAGTATAAAATGTCGACGTTCTACGAAATAAACCTCGTAACTTATGCTATGTAATAACAATTAACTAATCTGATCAGTTTGAACTTAAGTTACAGCTAAGTCCTTAAGTATTTCATAACCATGTATACTTTAAAACACTAGTATGAAAGAGTTGCAAGCGTACGAAGTGGACGCTAGCCGATAGCCCGCCTCGCGCTTATTATAAATTCTAATATCTCTATTCGTAAAATCTCATAACGCCCGCTATGCTCTGACCGATCGATTTGAGATACAGGGTCACGGTTCTCAGACCATGACTGTCCCTCATAAAATTTTAGTGTTAATTTAGTTTCTAGCTATTCGAACTTCAAATGTTTCGTTCTTTGTATTCGAAGGCAATTTTACTGAAAAGGAGGTTAGAGTCGTTACTCCAAACGATCGGATTGAGTTAATCCTCTATTGGATACAGACTACAAATCCATTGATTAGTAAAATTATCCTCCTTCTCAGGCAGTTGGTTAGTCATATTTTTTATACTTTTTTCTTTACACTACGTTAC
>DWTU01000062.1:0-25007 GCA_018251515.1 Cecropterus confusis | reverse complement strand
ACTATGGCCTGAAGCTCTCTCAATCTGAGAGAAGACCCGTGCCCAGCAGTGGGACAATAATGGGTTGACGGACGGTAGAGTAATATATTATGAACCATGAGGTTCAACGCTCCATCAATGCACATTGAAGTAACATGATTAACTATACTCTACCAAAGTTAGTGCTCAACAGTAGGATAGAAAATTCCGTTACAATTAATAACAAATTAATAATATAATTATTGAAAAGGTAAGTTTATAAAAATATTCCTAAGGTTTATATTATATCCCACGTATCGACAACCCTATACAACGTTTATCTTAATACTCAAGTCTTACAAGATTTCCTCTCTCGAGTCCGAGCCCCTATAAGGGGCCGGCGTCTCACCCAATTGCTTCAATTTGCACTTGAGCCCTCTTGTTTTTATTTCGAGTGTCAAGGTTTCACTTATTATAATATTCGAGGGATTTAGAGGACGACGTGTATGTCAATCTATAACATTTAGAAACAGGGCATTACTGCCATAGATAATTCGTTTTGTTTTCTTTTGTAGAATTGAAGTTGCAAACAATGATGTCCACTGATGGTAAGTGGTCCCTGCCACCCATAGACATCCATAAGCATCTTCATATAGGGATTCTATCTGAGGTCAATCATAAAAGCGGTGCTTCTCCCGAGGACTAAGATGGTAGCTCATATGAAAGTGAGCCGAAACGAGCACACTCACCGAAACGCAAGAACTGATACACGCTAGAAATAGCTGTTGCGGTGATACCTACCCCGTCGGACCATAGTCGTGCTACTTTACAATATTATCATCTGAAAATCGATATATAATTATTATTTGACGATCCGCGCCGCGAAGCTGTCACCATACCGGTCTGACACGCAGTGGGTTCCGGGTTCGATCCCTGGCCAGACAGATATCTGAATGATGAATTTAGATTTCTGTTCTGGTTCTGTGTCTGGGTATTTGTGTCGCGTTTGTGTGTCCAAGGTACCCACGACACGTAGAAAGCGTTAGCGTCAGCAAGATAAGAATCTTGCTTGTCATATACAAAATGAGTTTCGCACTTTCTTCCACAGGAGGTATATTTAATTAAATCAACTTCCGGTGAAAGTAAACACCTATATTTTATCAGATCGATTCCCTCACAACTTTCTAAATCCCTCCAAGCGATCCTCAGTAAAGGGATATAGCTGTATGTAACCATCTCAAGTTAAATTTTTTAAACACGGGTATAGCCGCGGGGCTCAGCTTGTTGTATATAAACCAAACCACAACTATTGGACTGCTCGTTAATGGTAGAAATAGTATAAAACAAAGTTATAGCACCTTTTTATTTTTCCCTAACTTAAACACCTTAACTTCGTCTTAAATATGTTCCCGCTACGGAACTCCTTTCCGGTAGATTCTAAATTTTCATATAACATATTATCTATAGCCAAAAAAAAACAATTCTAAGCATAAAAAACCTCCACTACTTGTACATATCATACATGACACGGAGCGACAGTAAAGCTATTTTAAAGCAGAGCAAAAAAGCATCTATTACGTCACCGCAGCATCTATATCACAAGATCGTCGTACAAAAAGGCAAAGCCGCACAAAAAGGCACACAATAATAGAAACAAAACAGTGGCGCGAAAGTTTCACGTTGCGGCACATTTTACGCATTATCTAGCGCGAATTGTGAGCGAGCGCAAAATTCCTAGACCAGCGATTCTCAAACGAAGTGACCTCTAAGTGATTTGAGGTTCTGGCAAATTGGCACTTTGTTTTCATATTGTCTCGCCACTGTATTCTGTATTAGGTTCTGATTATGCCCAAGTGATTAGTCCTGAAAAACGAACTAACCTACTTAAAAACCTCAGTTTAATATAATTATGATCATAACTTGATGTCAGTGCTAAACCAAAGTCTTAAAATAAGAAATTATTAAACATTGTACTGGACAAAAAAAAGTAAATTTAAAGTAAAAGCTAAAAATTATCTGGCTAAATTAAATAAAAACCAATTAAAAAGTTTAACAATAAAAGTGATTTTGACTTATTCGCAAATACTTTTACAATTGGGATATAAACTTAATAATATGTGAATATTAAAATCATTTGCATACGAATTACTAACGATACAATGATACGAGAACTAAACAGCGAATATCAGTCTGAAGCCCAAACCAAGTACGTTTCATTCAATCCAAACGCTTTAACTACGACCGCGAGACTTTGAAAAGCGCTGCCCCACTATTTGCGGATCGAGAAGACAAGCTTTTAATATTCGAGGAACGGCGGAGACAATCCTCTTAATCAGGGAGCAGACAATGCGCGAAACGAGGCCACGCACATACGAGATGATTAGCCGCTTTGTTGGCGAGTGTACCGCGCACTTTTGTTACCAACTGTACCGGGCCCGGGAAACTTTTAGCTCATATGGATTGTGACGCTACGAGAGCCCGTAATTGCTCGGCTTTATTAAAAATGTTAGTCTGTTTGTAAGAAAATAATTGTAGCCGGCTCGCTAAGGCGTGTACGTGAGTGATGTTACGGTAAGTGATGGACGGTTATGAAAGGACTAGTGTAGTTTTGTACTCGTAGTACAACACATCAAAGACAATGGTATCAAAGTTGTCTATGAGACAATGGTGTCGAATAAGACAAAACAGTTTAGTATATCTTATTTTTTACTGTTTGGTAGTCAATGACAAGATTTGGTGTTATCAGTAAAAAAGTTGGAAAAAATATGATTATGGTCTAATTTTAGCCTCTTTAACTATTCATCCATTTAAGAGTGGTAGATATCTAGTTCAATTTCGGTTGTATTCCCTCTATATAATTCGTACTAACACAGCTGCGTTCTGGCTTAAACGATATGCTGGATCTAAGTTGATCGTAAAGGTTGCAATATATTTAAAATACGCTTCTTTTTTGGCGTTATATTAGATGATTCCATTGGTGCCAGATATAAAAACGAAAAATAACTAAAAATTTAATTAAAACAAAATTTTTAATGCATCATGAACATAGTTTAAATAAAACTATTTTCTACGATCGATCCCGGTGTGTTTACCTGTGTGGTGACGGAGCTATCACCATACGCAGATCTTCTTTGTTTACTTGAGTTGACTTCACGTGCAATCCCTGCTTTATTGGGATTTAATTACAAATGTTCACAATACTGACCATATTTAACCAGCAGATCCACTGCATTTCTGTTTGCTAATTAAAAGGAATATGAAAGCGTGAGTGGCTATTTATCAGTAGTATTATAAAACAAATACTTTTTCAACTTCTAAATTAAATTATTACATGTTTTAGTCCAGATTATGTTACTACTATTCTAGAGTTCACAAATGAAACCGTTACACAAATTCTAAGAAATTTTCGTTTCAAATTTACATTTACAGCGCAGTCGTTTACAATTAAAGTAAAATGCAAATGTAAACTTTTCATGCAATCTTTTCTGTTCTGAATTTCCACATTTGAACGTCCTCGAAAGGCTACAATGCATTTCTTACAATGGAAGCAGAGAAAAGACCATGTAATTATAACACCACGTTTAAAAGATAACGCGAAGACATGAAAAAATCCAACACACGTCGGATATTAAATCTCGACACGGGAAGCATCAGAACTTCGTCTAATTAAAAATAAATCGGGTAAAAGACAAAGACTCGGCTAGATTTCGTTTTATTGCGGGGAAAAAATGATACAGCCATAGGAAAGAAAGAGGCGGGTAAAAAACACAATAAAGAAACAATGTAAACAAGTTAGGGTGTACTTGAGTAGCTCATTACGTAGCAGATGCGGCCGCATTAGCCGGTTGGTTCGTTTGAGCTCAGAGCTCAGCGCTCGGCGCTCAGTGCTCAGAGCTCGGCGTTCAGCCTGCTACGAGCCACGAACCACGAACTACGGATGGCTTGACGGCGCTCTGACAAGAGACGTTACCTTTGTTTAACCTATTTCGGTTTAGATTACGCTTTCATGTCATGCCACATTCTTAATTAATTAAAACTAAAGATCATATTATTATCGCAGTGCGCTCGTAACTATTCGCCCTTTGACTACTGAAAAGCACTTACGTATTGAGCGTGGAAATTGAAGCTACTTTAAAATCCATATACTTAGTATGAGGACATGTTCGTAATTATAACAAAACAAAGCAAACGACACAAATTCGGTAAATAAAAGATTCGTCCCATTAGAAGAATCTCAAAAACCGAATGGCACAATGGACGCAACAACGGCAAAACAAGCCCTCATGAAATAATTAGTTATCTGAGAGCATGTAAAAATCCGCACGATACCTATATAAAAACTGTGTATTGAATCTGCACTCATTCATTTATTCAAGGTAACGAATTGAATTGGGTTTTTGTTCGGCTCCATATTAGCGACAAAACGCGCACACTCGAATTTAGACACTCGATGCGCTTTCGTATGTTTCGGATTGTTCATTCCATTCCATTTTTCTCCTTTTGTTTTCGATTTGAGGACGATCTGTGGCTACGCTACTTGTATCTACAATGTTTTGTTTTGTCTGAGTGCCACGATTGTGTTATTGTGCTCCATGTAAACCTATTCTTACCTATTTTTAAAGTGCACCTGCTTTTGATTCCATATTTTTTAATATGTCGCGATTGTTTGAAAAAGGACGGCTTTTCAAATTAGGATTGTTGACGAGAAACCTCTTCCCGACTTGTTTTGTTTTAGTTATCTAGCGTATTTCAGAGATGTCTATGAAGATGTGTATTCTTACATTGTGTGTCTCATCCTACTCCGCATATGAAAAGATTATATTAGCTGTTTATGCTTATTTTGAACAATGATTTCTTGGGGATTTAGTTTTATGAATCCCAAACTTAAGCCTCCCAAAACCTGCATATGTGAGAGTTAAAAACAGGTTGAAAACAGTTACCTAAAAAGTCTTCCACGGTCTGACTCTGCAATTGGCTAACTTACTGTATTAAGAACCTTCAGTTTCTCATTCTAAGACATTTATTGGACAATACAGTATTGATAATCGTGCTGTACCCTTGCACGTTTTTAAGTCATCCTTAAAATTGACTGACAGAAAATTCTAGTATTTGGGCCGCTTTTAGTGTCTTCTTAAAATAAAAACTTTTTATTTACAATATCTGTGCAAGTTAAATTAAAAGTCAAGGTTGCATCCGTTTCTACCCCTGAAGTTGAACCGTCTCATATTATTGTTGCCTTACCTTGTTGCCTTGTCAAACTAGAATAGAGAAGCGTTTAACACAGCTCTTATGAATCAGAAATAGGAAGTAACATGTAGTAATAGCTGGACAATGGAGGCTGAATTAACATATGTATTAACTCCACAGTGATATGTCCAATCCACTTAAATTTTAGGCATTCAGATTCACTAAACAACATTATCACAAATTGATCCAGAACGATTAGAGTTTATAACAGATAGAGTTTACATGTAAGCCGATTGCGAAGAAATAATATCAGCAGATAGAAACTGTTTTCAGTTTTGTCTATATGCAGCTACGTAGTTTATTACATAATTAAATCTCGTTGATTATGTGAAGCAAAGTAATTTGTTTAGGTACTAAAAATGTCACATAATTTTAACCGTATTAATAATGGCGTGATGATATCAGTCATTTTTATTACTAATATTTATGTATATTTCCTGTGTTAAGAAGGGAACTTAACATTATCGAGTATTTGCAAGGCATAGTGGAAATAAAAGTGGAGATAAAATTCAATATAAGATTAAATTTTCAGTTATAATAGATTCTTGTTTCGCATGTTTTGTTAATACATTTTAGGTGAATAAGTAGCGATTTTCTTGTTTGACTAATATCCGATTTCCAGACAAACAGGTAGCTTAAATTTATATAAATAAATCAGGATTCTTATTTTAATATCCTGTTCATTAACACATAAGCATAGAGTTATTATGACGTGATTCAAACGATGGATATCACATACAACGCAACAATTATTTATTCGTAGCGCTAATTACATCAGGTGGATTGCACACCTGTTTAGCAAATCACAAATACCAAAGGGGACTAATGATTAAATCTTTGTAAACGAAATCGCGATAATGTTACCGGAAACACGGAGGCATAGCGCACGGAAACGCTTGACGCGGCGCCACTTCCGCCGCCTTCAGTCACGCACTGAGGAGTTTAGTACTCGACACAAGTGAAAAAATTGTATTTTTTTTTCCGACATATTTTTACAAAAACATAGTTAAAGTTAATAATCGTCGCAGATGAAAAAGGTGCTTTTTTCTATCTTTTAGTATGCTTCTGTAATCAGAAAAGGAGGTTGCATCTTTAATCACATAGAGTGACTAGAGACACTAGCCATCGCAAATGAATAAAACTATATTTTATCACATTTTTACAATTTGCCCCTAATAAAAATTATATAAATACACAATTGTATAAATAATAATTATTTTTGAATTTCGATGTCTGTCACATTATATAAATTACAAGATTATTTATTTTTCTGTATTATAGTGAAATACTTTCACATTTTTCACATTTTCTCTTTTTAAATTTGAAATATTTTCTGCTTGACCTTACTAGGAAGACCACGTGAAATAATGACATTAATTACATCGGACGTCCGTTCAAATTCTATCGACACCTCATTAGATGAAGTTGTAATGCAGTCCACCTGAGGTAAGTTGTCGCTGTTGCGCATGGATATCTCGGATAAACTTCATATCTACCAGGGGTTTTATCTGAAATCAATCACGCGTTGTACTTCTGAGGACTAAGATGGTCGCCTTATATGAAAGTGCGCCACGCGTATCCTATGGAAATTGGAATAACTCACTCACGCCTATTTTATGTCAAGTAGACATTCTGTTACAAATTAATCTTAAATGATCCAAATCGCAAGACATTTCCTACAACTAACAAGTAAATGGAATGTTGAATGTTGAATGTCACCTACATTTACGACCCATGTGGAGCGGTCACCATATCGGTCTGACACGAAGTGGAAATTCGATCCCCGGCCAGACAGACATCTGAATGATGAGTTTAGATTTCTGTTCTAGGTCTGGGTGTGTGTGTATTCGTATTTGTGGGTCCATGGCACCCACGTCACAGAAGAAAGTCCTAGTGACGGGCTACGAGTGTAGAAAGCGTTTACGTTTAAGCGTTTACTTATCCAACCGCCTTTGGAGATTTAGGAAATTACAACCTGTAAAAGGAGTGGCCGTTAAAAGTAAGATTGGGAAACACGGGCTCTATTAGACTTAAAATCTTAAACGGTTTTAATGCCAAAGTCGTAATATTTACATATGAAAAGAAACCTGTTAAAACGGATAATAAATAAAAAGCCCCTGTTCCACCTGTGCTAAAGCGGGTAGCACACAATCCGCAAAGGAAGCAGCAAGTGAGCCACTTGTTCGTTTCCGTATCGCGACGTATCTGCCTAGTTCCGTTATATGATAGCGTAATTATATGTTTTCCGCTCATCTCTTTTGTGAGCGGCTTGTGTACTCACCGCTTCCTGTCTTGTGTGAGCGAGCGTGGGGTACAAGTTGTAAACTGCCAGCGGCGTTAATATCAAAAATAAAAATTATTATTGATAATTTATAGATACGGTAATAATTTACCACTGTAACAACTTAATGCAAAACAGGATTGACGTATTAGACTTATTTTTTATTACATTTTAGAAACATTAACAGTTGACTTAGGACTATTTCAGTCAAACAAATATTCCTAGTCATTCTTAGTTTAACAAAAATATAAAAAAATCTCATGATCTTACAGCAATGCTTCAGTTTCGACTCATTGACGACCAAAGTAGGATTCCTGTTCTATATTGAATGCAGTATCTGTTTAAATATTAGATTCCGCTCCGCTTCCATTTCCGCTATGTCCTTTCACTCGAACCGAACTAGATAGTATGTATGCGTTGTAATTGAATGGGGCGATGTGATTTATGTTATTTTATTGGTGAACAGCGCACGGCCGCGACTTTCACGATAATGTCACTTCTCTATTGCAATAGCTTAACGGTACTTTGTTCGGAAAATTTGCGATTTAGAATTGTGTGGGATGTAAATCGCTCATACATTATCCTGTTGATTTGTATTATAAGTTTGTGCGTGTCTTCCATAAGGATTGTGACGTTTTACATTATTTAATTTTTGTACATGAAAAATATTGCATGGAGCGTTTCTAGTTCCAGTGGTAACGTTTTGGTATTTAGTATATGTATATTTAGAAATTAATGTAACATATTTTGAACATTTTAAAATTAATAGTACTTGTTTTTCGGTCAAAGAAAACATCCCGCGGAAACCGACATTCCAGTAAATTCTTAAAAGATAATGTTATCAAAGTGGTATGAACTCTATCAACATGCATTTTTGAGAAGTGTCCATTCCTAGCAGAGTGACAGTATCATAAAAAATAATTTTGAAAATAACTACCTCACTCACTAATCTACACTCAAATAAGCGATTAAGCAACAAAAATGTTTCAGTTTAAACCCTTAACAACCCTTAAACTACCGTTTAAACTATCCCAAATGTCACGTCTTTTGAACATCAACCCCTCAATATACGAACATCTAAAATTTATTTTAACTCTGCCTCGATTCTAATGATATATAATTAAAGTTCAAAATTCTTCGAAATTTTCGTAACATACATTTGGTTCCTCTGTCACTACTTTTTTTTATTATAACGACTATTTAACTTATTTTAAGTGCATATGTAATCAGATATGTTATTGGAAATTAAACTTAAGTTGCCGAAATTAGGGTTTGTTATTGGATGGCAATAAACAGTAGATATTTATAATAATATCGATCCTTCAAGCAGATTTTGTATAGTGACATAAATATAATCGCCTTTGCCGTTCAGTGGTGTTATTTAATTGCTGGAACTAATGATGAGTTTTATATATCAGGTGATTGCTCGCAATTACCGTTTCAACGGGTCCTTATTAACTATTCGGGTTTGTGTTCATCATTGTTCACAAGTCGAGCACAAATATCAAAATTTTGCTTATACTCTTGTATGTATGTATGTTATATGTTGTATGTATATATGTTATATCTTGTATGTATGTATGTTGTTATTGTATGTTATATGTCTTGTTGATGTGCAAGCTGGCAAACAAAATTTCATAGATCCCTCGGGAACATTTGAATCATAATATCGTATTGTATCTCCCGACTACCACTCTATAGTCAACTCGATCCGGAAATCAACACCCATTATAGAGAAGGGAAATAATATTAATAAACAAAAAGTGAGATTTAATCCGAATAAAAAAATAAAAAATCATACCTAATTCATGGTATGGAATTACAACTTCAGATAACTTTTTAGTTTTTTTTTCTTCATTTCTCCTTTAATTATGTTTAAAATCGATTTTGAAATATTTAACACACTAACAGGCAGCAGCACAATTGAACTTGTTTAATACTAAATAATACTATGAATACTAAATTTTATAAATAATTTATACTAGATTATTCCCGTGGCTTCGTCCGCTTTGGTCACATTTACCACGGTAATGAGTATCCCTTTGTTAATTCAGGTCATAAACTATCTGTTTGTCAAATATCAGCAAAATCTGACCAGCAATTTTTGTTTGAAAGAGTAACAAACATATATCTCACAAAGCTTCGCATTTTTTTTTCGTCATTCAGATGTCTGTCTGGCCGGTGATTGAACCCGGGACCCACTGCGTATCAGACAGGTATGGTGACCGCTCCTCCACGTGGCATCTATACATCTATACATATAAATAAAAGTGAAGTGTATTTTTATATCAATGCGAATAAGATTAGAATCTTATCTGAGATCGACCAAAGGTGCCTTACCCCTGAGTTCGAAGTTGGAATGCCTTCGATAAGTATGTCTCCCTTACCACACATTGAATCAGAATACAACAGTGCTTACCACTGCTATAATGCAGAAGTAGGTTGGCGGTGGCCCACCGAAGCCCAATCCCATATAGTAAAGATGTTACCTTTGATTATATGACACACTTTTTCATAAAGTTTCTGGTAAGTTTCATAAAGTTTCAGGTAAGGCTACGCATGAACTCTTTAATATAGTTTAAAGCAGTGATAGGTTGAAACTCGACCTCAATCAAGGGTCCGATTTGGACTGATTTTTCTAAAATAATGTGCGTATTAGAAATTAATTATCACTGCTTTTTGGTGGAAGAAAACATCAGGAAACCTGCACACCTGAGTGTTCTTTAAAAAGTTCCCAAATGTGTAAAGTCTACCAAATCGCGGCGCGGTGGATTATGACCTAAAACTCTCAATCTGAGAGAAGACCTATGCCCAGCGGTGAGACAATAATGGGTTGACGACGACTACTACTGTTATCACACGTACCTTTTTCTTACAGATCAATGTGTCGGTAAAAGTACAGGTAAGATAGATAATAAAAATGATCCCGAGTATAGCAAAAAAAGTGACCTACTTCAAAATTTGCACCTTTCGCCAAAGAAAGAGTTCTTTGTCGAAACTCCAACCACCTTGCTTTGGCATATGTTGCCCGCATGTCTGCGTAAGTTTTTGCTAGTTTTGATTGCTTTTGATAAACGAAATCGGGAATTTAACGATTAATTCAAATGGAGGATGTACCTTTGAATAAAGTGCATCTGATTCAAGAAATAGCGAAGATCGATTACTACCTGCGCTTGATGTCTCAGGATGACGTTTGATATAAAAAGTCACTTTATTTAAATCCTTAAAATGCATTATTATAGCTATCATTTCATGATAAATTAATTTATATAAAAGCTAGATTATTTCCGTGGCTCAGACCGCTTCGCTCGCGTTTGCCATGGATCTCATAAGAGTATCCTATGTGTTAATCCAGATCATAAACTATCTGTACGTCAAATTTCAACGAAATCTGACCAGCAATTTTTGTTTGAAAGAGTAACAAACATACATCCTCACACAGCTTCGCATTTTTTTTCTCGTCATTCAGATGTCCCGAGATTCAGAACCCGGGACCCACTGCGTGTCAAACAGGTATGGTGACCGCTCATCCATGTGGATCTCATCTGTACATCTATACATATTAATAAAATTGGAATGTCTGTTTGTAACATCAAAAAAAGCTGTTATTTTGATGTTCCATACGCATTTAGTAAAACGCGCATGGAAGTATATACGAAACTGATAACAGAACATGAATTACTAAAATTTTGGTCTGTCTGTCCGTTTGTTCTCTCTAATCTAATTGTATTCTCTGAAACCGCTGGACCGATTTTGACGTGACTTCCACTGTTGGACAGCTGACGTCATAAGGCGTAACTTAGGCTGCTTCTGTTTTAGAAAATGTAATTAGGGTTCTATGCAAAAAATTAAAACCTAATAAAACCGCACGCGCTCTACGCGCGCGTAGCCACCGTCACTGCCGCTAATGTCAGTTGCTATCGGTCCTCTCTGAAACAATACTATAATGCTAAAATTTCGGCTATATGTAACAATGTCAAGTTATATTTTTAAACACGGGTATAACCGCTGGGCTCAACTAGTTTATAATATAAGTAAGATTTTCAAGTTAAAGATACATTTTTATTCAAAAAGTTCTTTTCTATTATGACGTAGCTAAAACTCATATTAAGATCTTTTTAATTAATGAAGTCATTTTTTATAATAATTTAACTTTATTTATTAAAAAGATAAAAACAAATAACATGGTTGATTTTACCTGGCTCGCCATTATTGAATAAGCAGCGATAAATGTATATTTACTCACTAGTGCTTTGGCAGAATTTGGCAAGTACTCCGTGCTTTTCGTTACTTTCATAAATATATTAGAATGTAGCATTTTATTCATAACACAAATATTGCAATAAAGCACCCAATGTCGCAAACTATTCAAATATGGAATTAGAAATCAAGATTATACCCATAGTTTCGCTGGGGACGGGTATCTATTGTTCGAGATTCTATCAATTGTTAAGACCCTACGCATTAAACACTTTTCTAGGGTCGATGAGGCGATTGTGGAGCGTAATAATAGAGAAAGGGTGTATTGCACCTTTACGTTCCAATGTCGCGTGCCTGGACCACATGGGTTCTGTACAACAAATATGGGTGTTCGCACCTTGTCCGCTAACTGTAAAAATAAGCTTTCGTAAACGCAAATGCATGTTTAATCTGTGCAGGCATATTATCTGTGTAGGTATATTTATATACGGAAAACAATAATAAAAAACTACACGTGAGTGATGTTGTTTGTTTAAATTATTATTTTTATGTTTATATAAACGAAATTGCAAAAAAAATGAAGCATCAATTGCAAAATAAATAAGAATGTTATTGTAATTAGGAATACTTATAAAATTAATTAACAAATTGTTAAGTATCAATTAGTACATTTTACGTAATTATTTGTATGTTAATTTAATCTAATTTAGTCTTGGCAGTTTTTTTAAATACTGTCAAGTCGATTGGTCGACGTTTCGGGTGATCCGAGAACTGGCACGCATTTCGCTCAACGAATTGGTATAGCCATTCAAAGAGGAAACGCTGCCAGCATCTTGGGAACCTTGCCCAGCGACGCGGATATTTTTTATGATAGTGTTTTTGTTTATATATTCCTGTTTTTTTTTTTTTGTATATATGTATCTTTTGTAAATAACTTTTTTAATATCTTAGACACATGTCATAATTTTACGAATAAAACTTAGTGTTACCATGTACTTGACATAAAAATATCGTTTAAATTTTATACACTTAACTTCTTATTTACGTATGGAAGTTACTACCACGCGATTTCTTTACTGTATAACAAATGAAATATGCCTGTATTTGTTGCTAGATGCAAGGTACGAACGGCCCTGTTCGTTATTTGTACAAATATAAAAAGACTTAATACGCACTTTAGTTAGCATTATTGTAAAAAAGATTATTTCACCGTTACTTTTTTATATTTTATTTACAGAAATAAACTATAGATTGCGTTCAAAATGGAAAAATAATTTTAATGTACAAGAACGAATCACCAATCGGTTTACTAAAATGTCGAAATTTTAACTAATGTCGAAATTAATAACTCACAAGATGAATACAGATGTAACCGATCGAACGCGACAGATGTGATATCAATATGGCGATAAATTTGCATTTATTTTTATACAAATCGGTCCCATTCAACTTAATGACACGCGATATGGGGTTGCACCAGAGAGTAAAGATGTTCTACATCCATAGACAACGTTCGCAATTTGAATTAAGAACACATCTGCGGCGCGTGCGCTCGCGAAAGATGTTTCGCGATGATCGATGGTTGTTTTTTTTAATTTGTGTGTTTTGGTAAAGGTGTCGGATATCGAAAATCATTAGTCTTTTGTAAACTATATTGAAATAAATTATTCTTTAATAAAACATCTTTATTGACTGTTAAGAGATAGACACAACAATCCAATTAAAATTAGAAGCCACGTATATTGTTTTATTACTAAAATTAAATCTAAAAATTCAGAAATTTCATAAATTGTTTTAAACAAGATAGATAAATATTTACCTTCACGATTTTTTAAAGTGATCGTATTGAATACAACTTCGTAAAGTAAAAACTAATTTTCAGAAAATAATGCATCGATGTTTACGGACAAATCCAACCGAAATTAAGGGCTTCGTAAAATTGGCAAATTTGCTCCAAGATACTAAGCGTCCTATTGTTCGATAAGCGAAAATATCGATCCGGATACTCCCCTAGCAGCCATCTTACTTGCAGCTGCTCTTGCGCAGGGTCAAAGGTGGCAGAGGGGCAAGTAAGTAGACTCCGAAAGTGCTCAAATTTGAACATTACACCCTTACTATAAGGTATCCTGGCACCGCCAGGAAAACAAAAGGTATGGTAGGCGCGTGCGTCTACAGGATTACTACTCCAGGGGTTGGATCGATATGCTCGAAGTTCAATGTTTATTGAACTCTTTACGATCACGAATAACATAGGCTTACGCTATTTCAAGCTTGAAGGCGGAACGTATTTAGTGTAATATATTTAAATTTTAGCCTCATATTAAATCTAGCTATTCACCTGAGTTTTGTACGGTTCAGTTTAGTCCTTTTGAACAATTTATATATGACCTGACAAAGACCTGCCTCGTTAGTCGCTCATTTCATTAATGTAAACAGTATAAAACTGTTGCGTATTTAAGAGGAATAAGTAGACGCGGAACAGACAAACAGGACAGGACGAAGAGAGAATTTGTCATCAATTCGAAATTGCAAGTCTGAATCCGAATGAAGATTTTTGAACTTACTTATGACTTATAGTAATAAAGGTTTTAAGTCATATCTAGAGGTTCTTTTTTTAATTTATCAGTACTAAACGAGCATGCAGCCCATCTGATAGTAAGTGACTGCCACAAATAAACGTCTGTAAGCAACCTTAGATAAAATCAGCCTTACCGGAGATTGCGACCCCTGAGGACTAAGTTGTATTCGGATAAGTACGTCTACCATGTCCTTTAGACCAGAACATCGCAGTATTTAAACCACGTGGTGGTTCGACGACCCACGTGCTGGAGCGGTCACTATCCCGGTCTGACACACAGCAGGTCTCGGGTTCGATCCCCGGCCAGACAGACATCTGAATGATGAGTTTAGATTTCTTTTCTGGGTCTGAGTGTTAGTCTTTGTGTGTCCATGGCACCCACGATAAAGGAGAAAATCCTACTGTGGAGCTATTAGTGTAGAAAGCGTTTATTTAAACGTTTTTTTTTTATTATTATGAACACAACTGTATAAAAAGATGTATCATAATTAGAGATAGAAGATGTATCGTATTGTTTAATGGAACCAAAATACCCCTTGATTACGCAAAGTTATTATAGCCTACATACATAAAATCGCTTCACTATTTCGAAATATCTTATTCCAAAGCCAAATCCTGAACCAATAGGATTATGACCGCCATGTTGGATCGATACGTTCGACATTTGAATTTTATTGAACCCACTGATAGGACAGTGACGTAATTGATGTGGAACTGTCCATTTTGAATCAGACTTTTTGGATACGGAAGAGAAATTAGGATGAAAAAAATAGTAGCGTGTACATCCAGCGCTATTGTAAAGGTATACTATTAAACACGAAGAAATAAATATATATATATTTTTATCAGATTGAAGAAACAAAAGAGCATGCAGTCCACCTGACGAGCATGCAGTCCATCTCATGGTAAGTGGTTACTGCCGCCCAAGGACATCTGTAATCAACTTCATATAGAACAGGGGTTCCTTCAGAAGTCGATCACAAATGCGTTGCTGCTCCCGAGGACTAAGATGATCGCCTCAAATACAAATGAGCCGACCGATTCACAAGGTAATTAATTGAAAATAATATATTATTGATATAATTGATTAATAGTAACGTAGTTTTAGAAGTAATACACACAAGTACTACTCTTTGGTTTAGCATACATATTCAATTCATATTTACTTAAAGCAATATCAAATCTATCACGGTTTAATGAGTGTAAAAGGGAATGGGTGATCATCCATCCCTTTTTGATAGTACGATCTCACTCAATTTAAATATAACCGTATCATATTTATATTGGAGACACGCGTGTCAATGGTTAACCAAACTTTCGTGCAACCCCAGAGTTCTAGGTTCGAACTTCATTAGGCCAAAGATTGATTTCGTAGCAGTCTGGAATTTGTTACTTTTTACCCGACTGAGTCAGAAGAAGGGTAATGTTTTTCGAGTTGTATGTATCCATTTCTTTAAACACGCTACAGCCCAAGCGGCTTGACGGATTGTGACTTATTTTACATTTTATTAGAATCTTGTCAGTTTGAATGTTCGTTTGATTAAAGACGTTACTAGTTAACTTTTAATTACCTAATGATATAATGCGACTCACTTTAACAGATGAAATTCCATATACACATATTCATACAGAAAATTGCTTGTAACTACAGTATTATTTACTTTTGCGTGAACTTATTACTAATCGAGACTTAAAAATCATATAAGTAGTACATATCTATAATACTAGCAACATAATGCCTTTACTTTGTTACAACTTACCAAATTGTATAAAAAGGTGAATAAGGAAATGATATGACGTCTTACGATTCGTCCGGAGATCTCCACCTGGCCCAGTTTAAACACAATTGTCTTTTTGTCTTAGGCGCCACTTTTTTACCGTAGAGACATTTGATACGCCCACAAAACACATTAAATCGCCGGATCAAACACCATCTGTGATAGCATCTCCACGTGCCGGGAACCGACATGATCTCTTTATTTTAAACGCCTTACGACTGACTTTCCTTTAAAAATTTATTCGTGACATTCTTGAATTGGAATACTTTCGAAGAATATTTTAAGAAACGGACCATTTCGAACTTTATGTACTATACGTATAAACCACTTTTGTTTGTGGAGTTTTTTTTATTAAGTTAAGGTGCAATCAGATCAGCTGTACGGTGCATCTTTACAACTTGAAGAAAACGAACGGATATGGCTCTTAATGCTTTATGACAGGGATTCAATAGACCCTTACAAGTGTTTTGGTAGACATTCATAGAATACCGCCAAGGGAATAGGATGAAGAGAATTTTGTCCCTTGTACCTTTCATTATAAGAATGAGTTCATCTTTGGAATATGCAAGTTAAATTTGTTACTACTCCTGATTCACCTTTACGTTTCGGATTTACTACCGCAGATTTTTTTCTGTTATAACTTCCAGATGTTTTAGAAATGGCTTAGACATAACATTACATTTAAGATTGAATATTTAGTATTCAAGCAATCAACACGAAATATAATAACATTAATAACAGAATGTTGAATACAATCGAAACAAGGAACCACTAAAGTAACCTTCAAATCCCCGAACAAAGCAAAGAGTAAATACAAAAACAGTAAGAGCATTACATTACGCTTTCGTTAGGGTGGCGGGACATGTGCGCACGCGCCGGCCGACAATCACAGTAATAATATCTAAAAAATAATAATAAATCCGGGTGAAGAATAAAGAAAATCACCCCCCAGCTCCCCTTGCCTTTATCTTGCAAACAGACTTCGAATGTTAAAGATAATAGGGGTGGTACCCCTGTGTAGCGCGCACCTTTTGCGGGGGTCGAAGCGTCATGCGCGTACGACGGTTACGTTCAAATTTTTGGATTTAGCGTCGATTTGGATTCTTGTGCATTGCACTTGAATAATATAAAACATGGTAAAAGATATACATCTTGGAACTTTTTTAAATAATAATTTGTGGCAGTTAAATACAGTCAGAAATAATCTGGATTTTTTTAAGACCTTTTTAAGCCTCTGTCTATTGTTCATGTTAATTTACACGGGGAAATTTATGAGTACTTATGGTATTTATTAAACCTTTTTGTTAAATTAAATGATGATGAATGATGTATTGATTTATTAATCAGTGAGATATGATACGAGTCTTCCTGCTAGTTTCTTCCTACTTATTTTTCTATGGTATATATTATTGTAATTTTACACGTGGTTAGTTTTATTTAATTTATCATTATACATTTTTATCTCTATTCAATATAAAAGTTTCTTTTTACGGAATTCTTTATTTAAATAGTAGTGCAAGACCTACATTATCTTTCTTATCATAATGTGCTAACCGAGTAAAGGGACACTGATGCCAAAGTCAAATGGGAATTTGAATTTCGAGTTTACCTAAAGACGAATCTTTACTCGAATGTTTATTCATGGAGCATTCAGTTTTGTAGATACCTATCTGTAAAGCGAAGTTCATATTTCAGTGACGTCTAAAGGTGAGCAAAAAACTTTTCAATTACAAACAAGATTTAACGAAGATATCCACGAATATGAATAAAACCAATCGGGACTAACAAAAGGTATCGAAATCGAAAGCCAGTTACGGAGATATCACATAGGCCTGAAGGGCTGGCTCGAAAAGTCATCGCTTTGTGCCTTTGATTACTTGCACCGGACACAGGAAGACAATATGTGGATAAAAATGAAATAAACGAACGTATTCTATCTCATTCTGACATCGGTGCTGTACCATTATTCTGCTATCCTGGTATTTTTGGTTGATACAGGCATGCATATGTATGGATTTCCAATGAAAGCTTAATGAATACTAATTTATAATGCGTTTGAATAAGGTTTAGCTATTATTTAGTCACATGTGTATCAGATACATTCTTGACATTACATTAGATATACATACATTAGTGTAGATATGCGTTTCTTTTCCACCGCATTAAATTTGCAAGCGGATTATTAATGTAAAAATGTTATTTCCTTTGCATGATTAAATTTTCAGTACATACGTTTTTATTTTTGTTTATTTTTGTTTGATGTACAAGTCGACTTTAATCCTTCAATATTTGGTTACCTTTTACTAAAAAGACTTATTTCTTAAATCCTCACACTTGGTACTTTTTTGTATTTTATAAAATCCCTAAACTGAAGCAAGAATATATTTAGGTTAATTTACTAAAAGAGAAGATCTTTATTAGTGCCTATTAAAAATCCACCGATATTCGCTTGAGTTGTTGCAAAACAAAAACATTTTATCTCAGAAACATTTTAACGAGCTCGGTAACTAAGAAGTACGTATAACTACAGTGCACTTATAACTTCGGAGTCCTTCATCTCGTAACCATTAATTAGTAGTCCCCAATCGACTCGTAATCAAGCATAAAATTAAACCTTGGCACACGCCAAGCGCCACAAAAGTAAGGGTGTGTCCATACAGTACCTTATGGCACAGCAATTTCGAAGACATCTGGTCTCACACCTGCCCGCGGACCCCTCGGTATTCCCCATACCGATACTGACGTTACACATCTAAGCCCAACACACTATTGAAATAAGGGTCAAAATAGAACTAAAGTTGGTCGGTCACAATCTGCCGGTGTATATGGTATTGGCACAGGGTCCAATGCTCCTGTCATTTATCGTAACGTGTTCGCTCATTAAAATTCGGAAATGACGAACAGTTTTTCGACTCCAATTGTTCTAGGTTCGGTCAAGTGAGACTTCATGGGGTAAGCGTTTCGTATGTTCGCTCATTAGACTCTGCCGCTAGTACTTTTAATTCGCTTCCGTAACGACAGTAAGTCATCAATTAGTTGAACTATCAACCGTGTTTGTCCACTAGACGCTCCATAGATCAAGTCCCACTACGTAATCGTAGCGTACGTTCATTCATACGTACACACGTACCGTCTTGTACGTGCACCACAGGAATGTGTGCGTGTCATTCAAGAACGTGAGACGACCTCCTTACGTCAGTTCCGGTGACGTCACGCGTCTTGTAAGTGGGCGTGTGGACACACCCTAAACGCCATACATTTTTATGCTTTGACAGGTCGCGGTGAATCGTCGCAGTGTCTGATGACGAGATATCAGTGAAGGGTTGTTCAGCGTTTCAATAACATATAATTTGGCAGCGTTTAAGAACTTAGCATTACAAAAGTTTATATTGAAGGCGTTCCGTTGACTTGTAACAAATTGGAGTACAAATACTTAATTGGAGTATCGTGTTACTGTTGTCAGTTTTGAAAGATGTGACATATATTTAAAGCGTTTAAGCATCTTTTTGTTAACTTCCGGCGTTATGGGTTCTGCGAAAAAACTTGTCTAGTTAATTCATATCAGCAGGGGCCCGAGGATGCGGGATACTGGTAATTTGGGCCAAGTAGACCAATTCTACTGTTCTATTGTGGTTGAGGGGCTCTAAGAATGGTTCCTTCAAACGCCCGCATGTCACTGCAAATAAATATTAATGGCGAGCGAGCGCTTTTGTGGCTTGAGTCATTTCTATCGGATGTGTGGACACCGTTTTAAGAAGGCGAAGGAATGCTAATTTAATGGGATGAAGTATTACGCATTTGTTACACCATTGAGTAACTCAAGGGGTAATAAATTTCGATTATTACCAAAAGGCTTGTGGACATCGATATAATATCGATCAAATGCTATTTATAAATGTATTTTTTTTACCTAACTATCTCATCTGTCTGTAGTTTCAGTCTGTAGTGTCAATTCTTCCACGATAAAACTTTAAATTAGTTTCTGCGTGCACAAGAAAATATTAATAGAAGTAAATTTTATTGAGAGACTGATAAGACTATTATTTACATCGACATAATCAAGAATTCCAACGTAAAAATAAAAATAAAAAAATAGATTAATAAACTCCCACTCACCAGAAATAGGTTTTGTTAGAACCAAACATAAATAAAAAAACGCTTTCTATACATAGCCCCACAGTAGGATTTCTCCTGTGCCGTGGGTGCCATGGACACACAAAGACGAATACACAAACACCCAGACCCAGGACAGAAATCTAAACTCATCGTTCAAATGTCTGTCTCGCCGGGGATCGAACCCGGGACCCACTGCACGTCAGCCCGTATGGTGACCGCTCCGCCACGTGGGTCGTCGAATAATAATAAATATTCGGAAGTTAAAAGTGATATCGATAACAATTGTCACATCTGCACAATATCTTTGGTTTGTTTTTTTCCGACAACTTGCACAAATATTTATCCACCATTCGGGTAATTTGGCACGTAAAGGTCCTTCTAAGATCTTTTGGAAAAAAATACAATGTGTTCACGATTTACGCGTCTTAGAATGAGCTTGATACTTTCACTAATTTATATTTTAGTACAAAAAATTGTAATTAAGCTTAGGTATACATAATGTCAAAAGTAAGAATAAAGTTACTTTTAAAATTAAAGCTTAACGATACCAAATAAGATTCAAAATGAGTAATAAGAAATTATTAAGGAAGCAAAAAACTTCGAGTATTTTGTTTTTATAACAATTAATTTATTTAGCGCTATTTAGGAGTCAACATGGCAACATAATATTTTTCTTAGTTATTTATAATATATTTTGTAATGGTCTATTATACAACTCTCCTTTGATACCCATATTTTTGATAGTAAAATAAACATCCCTTCCCGCTCCTTTGTTCAAAGGCGCTATATTCAAAATTTATATAGCCTATATCTGTAAACTGAGAAGTTTCCAATGGTATATCACATGTGACAATTTGTCAAGCCGTTTAGGCTGTAGTGGCAAAGAAATAGACATACATACGATCGAAAAACATTACCATCATTCTGATGCAGTCGGATAAGTACAATTACATTATAAGTCGTATAAGTTGCTTTTTCGCATTACAACAATCCCTTCAATATAGATGAAAGGACCAATAATAATTTTCACTACAGGACGGTCACAATGAGCAACAAACAGATGCGCTCATATTTATGTATTAATAAATCAGCAACACAAACCAAATTACGTACTTACTTCCGTTCTTCAAGGGCCACAACTGGCCACTTTAGCTCACGCCCGCGACACCTGGAGACCCTTTGTAAAGCCCTTTTGAGGTTTAAGCGCTCGTAATTACCGATAATGTTAACACGCTACGATTTATTACTTATGCTTCCTTTGCTGTCCGCGCTCACATTTTTTTTACGCCATCCTACATTTATATCCATAAAATACAAATGAAAGTGTAACTCTATATCACATATACAGTGTAAACTTTATAACGAATTTCAAGGGACCGACTTTTTTTGTTATAAAGACAGAGGGAAGAGAAAAAGCAAACCAACCAATTACAATATTTTCTAATTTTATTACTATCAATATGTAAATTATTCAAAACACATATATTCTGTTAACTTTGCCTGACGCGTTTTGCTATGACAATTTGTTTTAAGTATTTTGTGCATGTTTGGGATATGGTGGAATAATCTTCATGAAACAATAAAAAAAAATCCTACATCTTTGGTGGCGTCAAATGCAAATTAAACACTTCTATCGCACGTATCAAACAAACTTTTTCTTGACAGTGTCAAGGTTGGTTTATGACTGATAGGGATAATATAGGTGACGATGGTTCCTTTAGTAACTGGGACAAAATTTCCTACAGAAAATGTAATGAGGAATAATGGCGCACATGTTAAGGAAATAAACAATAACAAAAGTAAGGCGGCGGTTTATGGTCTCAGGTATCTTTCTTAGAAATTTCGACTTGTAAATAATAAATAACATGCCTATATAATTTTACTAAAATAATGACATACAAATAAGATCATTAATCTAAACATGGGTATTGCCCATGTTCGGGGAGGATTCAGCCTTCGCTACAACGCGATTGTGATCCCGTGTAGCGCTGATCTCATTTCAAAGATTACTTTTGTAAGCTGATTATAAAACAATTACACTGTTAAATATGTTGTTGATGTCTAAATATAAAAATATTTCTACGTTATAGAGTTTTTCGTTATAACGAACAACGCTATACAGAGTTTCCACTGTATTTGCAAAAAAGGCTGGGATTTTTTGGATATTTGCATTATGTTCAAATCGTTTCAAAGAGTCATGTTTATTAATTTTATTCGTCAATTTTCTCGTTATTGAAGTAACGAATGAGCAAATGCTCATTTCTCAATAATTGCACTAAATAGTCAACCTGATTGTAAAAGGTCTCTACAGCTCACGGGCGTAACTAACTCTACATAGAACAGAGGTTCTACTTTAAGTCAATTACAGATGCGTTACCACTGTACTAAGATGGCCTCGTATGTTTTTACATGGATGGGTGTGTATGGAGGCTCTTTTCAGCCTTCATACACACTCATCCCAGAAATAGCAACAACTGCTTCACATGAGAAATAGGTAACACCTCCCCATACCGTACTATATCTATCACGTACTTTACACAAACCACAAAAACGATAACCATACTTAAAAAACTAGTCAAATCCTCATACGGGTCGTAGATTACACAGATCGGAAGCTAGGCAAAAAATCAAAAAGCGTAGATCTATGCGCACGCGCACACGCCGGGTGGTCGATCGCACGTGGCGGCCCGTATAGATCCTATCGATACGTCTTATCGACAGGGCACCTTGTTTATTAGTATTTTCGATGTTTTATATCGACTTCTGAAAAGAAGGTGTTTGTGATGCGTGTGGTTTTTTTGTATGTGTGTGTGTGTATGTGTGTGTGTTTTCTATCTCTTTAGCAATAGTGTAGTCCCACTACATCGCCGCTTATTTCTGACTTATTATAGATTGTTTTATTTGTCTTCATTTTTTATATTTGGCAATATGCGCTGTCGTTCGGGTCAGATCTGAAGGGTTTTTAAGGGAGACAAACACATCCGAGGTATTCTAACTTAGTCCTCAGGGGTATGACCGCATTTGATTACAGCTACTCATGTGTGTCAGTGGGCTATTATGTGGACTAATTGCTTGCAACTTCAATATTATAATAAAGGCATATATAAAATAAACTTGCCATTTAAAGTCCAAGTCAAAAAAGTCACTCTGACTGATTAGTTTCTAATGTCCATGGTGTCACCATTGAATATAGTGTTAACTGGTACTATGTCTCTTATTTCCAAGCAGACAATAAAAGATAGCCTAATTTGCCTGCAATTTTAGTCGACGGACTTTACACCAGTTCCGACATTATCCAACTGACCTTATATTTCCACATTAGGAATAAACAACATTTCAAATATTTAATTAAATATATTTCCATTTGTTTCAGATCAATCGGAGAGCCACGGGCAAATTTTCACCGGATAAGTGTCTAAAATCATATTAATGGTAAGTAATACATAATATATTATTTTGAAAAACACCCAGCAACTTTCCAATAACGTACGTCATAGTTACATGGCATTATAATATAATATTATTTTGAACACAAATAATCTTCGAATATTTGAATGTTCAATACACAAAACATATGAGAGGTTCGTATTCACAAATAAATTTGGCTTCTTATCACATAATACTTATATACAGTTTAACCATTGATGGACTGACAGAAGGTAAACAATATAACTTGAAGAACAATAAGGACATAGCGTATTTAATTAATTTTCGAAGGTGTTACAACCCTTAGTAATTCGACTCCGGCACTGCCATTTTGCCTTGTGAAAGTAAATATTGCTTTTCTAGTCTGAATGTTGTGGTAAGGAAGTTCCACTTAGTCGAAAGGGGTAGTGATGCAACTATGACTGTTAATTACGGTCCATTGGTGGCAGTGGTCACTTACCATCAAGTGGAGCATACTCGTTTGTTATATCTATATTACAAATAAAAAAATGCATGAAATCTAAATATATTACAGACTTTGTTTAGATATTAGTAAGAGAGCATTTACAATTTTTACTCAGTAGAAATGAACACATTGTACTTTGCAAATACTAGTCCATAGCATAAGTAGGGCATTCAAACGTCTGTTGCAACACAATACTACAGAAATATTGCCATAATAATACCCGTACACTTGTTTCTAAGCTCACTCAATCATCGCTACTTTTCTTTTTTAAAACAAAAGAACAAATATCAAAAATACACCACATTTTACATCGCGGATAGAAAACGGGTATTATCAGCCCACTGTTGGACAAAGGCTTTCTTTATGAGAGAGTTTGCAGAATGACTGGCGAATCATTCGCGGATTCCGTATTTTTTTGTGAAAATGAAGTTTTTAACGAGCATGCGTGCTTGGATTCGAGCTTATTGGCATGTTTGTGACTATAGGTTCGGAGTGGCATCCAATCTATGCGTTGTGCGTTTAAAAATTAAGCCCCGTTTATCTACAGACGTCGAACGTGTCAGACGCGTGTCGTGGCAGACGATATAGTATTCTTTCAAACATTTGTAATAATGTTTTAAGAGTTACCGTATTTTAAAAATATTGTATAGTAAGATGTGATTTTAAGTGATACGGCATGTTTGAATTTGATCATAATTATTTTTTAATTTAGTACTTAAATAAAAAAAAGAATTAAATGGTACTTATAACAAAATATAATAAAATAATCTCGGTACATACTTTCATCGAAAATAAATCTGTTGTTATTGTTTTGAACAATTGGATCTCAACTATTGTAAAATATGAATCTAATTTTAGACATTTGCTTAAAATTATTTTATACGAAATAAAAAATGCTACTAATGAAGGTAAATTAAAAACAGTATGGCAGCGTAACTGCACTTTCGATGCAGATAT
>DWTU01000061.1:0-25016 GCA_018251515.1 Cecropterus confusis | reverse complement strand
ATGTGACCCAAAATTCTCTCGTTTCAATCTTTTTTTTAAATAACGATGAACAGATAGAAAAGTAAAAAGTACCTTAATCGTAGAGCTTATAAAAAGCAACAAAAAGTCATGCATCAAAATTTTCGTATTACAACAAAGAATAGAGTTATTGTAAAAAAACTGAAATTAAGCCTTTTTCGAAATGGGCGAAAATGCAAATATCCAAAATTTCGTTTTCTCGGATTACATGCATTTCAAAATGTATATAGAAAGGTAAGAAGGCGTTATTTTAAAATACTTTTTAAAATCTGTTGCAAATGCTTGATAGAAGAGATAATTTACTTAACAGGTAGCTTTTTTACTCTTTTTACGCAGCGTACATTTTAATTAATTAATAAAATAAACGAACATACTATTACATTTTTATATAGGTAAGTATTCATTATATGGTTTAATCAAATATGGTGGTAGAACCAGTGTAGTTTGAGCGGGGAGGTACCACCGCCACACCTAGCAATTTTTGCGTTTCGCTGGAAGGGCTTACTTGCCGGCTCACTAATATATGAGGCGACCATCTTAGTCCTCAGGAGTAGCAACGCATCTGATCGACTACAGATAGAACCCCTATTCTACATGAAATTGCTTATACATGTCTATTGGCGGCAGTAACCACTTACCATCAGGAGTACTGCATGCTCGTTTACTATTTCAGTCAGATAAAAAGAATGAAATTTTTGAGCGGTAATAATTGGTCCCAGCTGGAAACATGAAATATTTTTGAACCCGACAGGTAGGTTAAGATTTATCTAGTCCACTAGTATGTCCATAAAAATAAACCCAAATTTTTAGCGTTCATAAAATTTCAAGTCAACATTAACGTTATGTTAAGTATTTTTTCTGAACATCGCGAGTACGAATAGAACGTGTAATGGAAAATGTACGTTTAATACTAATCGCATCGAGTTTTAGTGCAGAGGCACTAGAAATTAGACAGCTAAAACCTGGCCTCGTGCAGGCAGTGACCACTCAACAGCATGTAAAGCGAAAAGCACTTTACCTTTAGCATCTCCAAAAAAAAAATAAACACCGATTTCCGAAAATCCGTTGCCTAACTAAGGATTTCGCGTAGTTCATTAAAAGGTAAAGTGCCTGAACTCAATAACAAGGAAAACCCTTTGTCGAAGTTCCCTTAGGCTTAATATCTGGCCAACTTTGAAAAATAAAACAACGAAGCGCTTTAAAATGTCCACGGGCGTACAGTCAACATCCACAGGTTTACCTACAGTTCTTTCATTGAAGGTAAATATCTATCATCAAATCATAATTCTTTCAACATTCTTCTGCAGATACCAAAAAGACATAGCAAGACGAGTTTGAACTAGCAAGACACCATTATCTAAGCTAAAACATTTATGAATGACCAATATGTCTTCATTTTCGACAAACTAGGCTCATTTGGTCGCTAAGATATAATCAATCCTGTTACTGGGTACAAGCATTTTGTTCAGCCATTAATAAGACAAAAGTCATAATTGGATAAGAGTCGTTGTTGTTATCCTAAGGGCTAAGAGGTAACGGAAACAAATAAGCCAAATATATCTTATATATAATTGGAATCAAAAAGACTAAACACAAAATCACGCAGACATCAGACTTTTTGCTATAGCGAAATACAATTAAGCTTTTTGAACCCCTGCAATTTATTTTTGAAAGAGAAATAACCGAATCAGTAATAGTGGAACGTACATATGTATACCCGAAATGAACGTTAAAATCGGTTGCTGCTTCATTATTTAAACAAAAAACCATAAACAAAATAGCTTTGATGCGAAATAAACAAATTCAATTCCGCATCTGCATTTAAAGACCCACCAAACGGTGCTTTGCAAACTTTTTGCGTAATAGTTTTTATTCATCAAAACCAACTACACACTGTAAAAAATCAGACGAAAAAGTCAAACGTACCAATCCACTTTCGACAAAAAGCCAACTTTTTTCCGATGTACGTTTTGATTGAAACATAACGTGAGCATAGAGAACGCTTTAAAATTTTTAAATTCCGAATTCCAACTCAAGCTTGAATTCGATCAAAGCTAGTGTTGCCAGTTTGTTCGATTCGTACGGGATTGGCGCTCTTTTTCAAATCATATTATCATTCAGTCATCTTTTTAATTCCTTTCGTTTAAATAAATGTTCGTGCATTAACATTTTATTGGTATTTACATACCTATACTTTCGAGTAAAACGTTTAAAAACTGTACCTTCGACTTACAGAATTTAAGCAATGTTTTGAAAGAGAGCTCTGTTTGCACATTTTTTGAAGAGCCCCAAGTCATATACATACTTCAATATCAAACTAACTATCTTCAATTACTGTTTAAGATATAAGGTCGTGAAGGTCGCGTTGAAATCCGATAGTAGTAGAGGTAAAAATATTGCAAATAATGAGTGCCTCTATTAACCTACACGAGATTAAATTAAGATACATTTCACATCATTCAAGCATAAACATTATTTCCACCTGTAAATCCTGCAATTTATCTCATTAAGCCTGGCAACACATTCGCCCTAAGTCGAGGCGCAGTCGATGAACTTCGAAGTTCGATCCTGAATTGTTCTTTTGGCGTCTGCGATTTTTCGGGCTTAAACTGATCTATGCAATGGACTGTGATTGCAGGAAGCCTGTACAGTACCGTACATGACCAAAAATTATATTTTAATAAGTCATTCGTAAAGTCTCCGACGATGTATTTGTTGGACATTATCGCCTTTACTTCAAATACGTACTTCTATATTAAAATAAACAGAAATACTTCTAAGCTCGTGGGCATCATTAAAAAATATAAGGCACTTTATTTCAATTTTAAATAAATACCCCTATACATATATGGGTTGCATATCTAAATACATAATTAAGGTAATTAACTAATTTATATAACAATAGACTGATTTTTATTAGCCTTTGCTATCTAAAACGAAAGTATTAAACATTTTAAATATTTAAAATACTCAGTTTAATTTTCTACACGCATTGTGTTTTTCATTGCTCACCGAACGTCCAGCAGGATTATCAAATTTTACTCTTTTTGTGTCCGTGATTGCGAAATCACATTAACTATATAGTCGACAAGATTTGCGTCGCAGGACCGTATCAAATAGGGTGCTATATACAACATCAACTTAATGTAAACAATCACTATCCCCACAAAGAAAAAAGAAGCATGCCTACATAGATATTAAAACACAGACAAACCTGACAATAATAATACCCGGCCATTAGTTCGGCATTGGTTGCCAGACACAAAGAAACTAAAGGAGATTTTTTGGGCTGGAATTGATCTGTGTAAGCCGTCGTCCAACAAAACCTCAGACGCAGCACTGTTTGCGCACAGAAATTAACCTTTCACAAGACGGCAGCGCAAAGGACCTATTCTGATAACGCTCTTTTATATTTTCAGACTCTGAAACTCTTTGAACTTTATCGTGTACTGAAAATGTGGATAACGGGCTGGAAGCTGACTGAAATACATGTCGTTTATTTCGAAATTATGTACTGTAAAATTTACCGTAATGATATTTTTATCTTGTCTAATTAGAGCCCGTTATTTATGTACTTTAAAATTATCAGATCCTTTGGAATGAAAGTCTGTTTAATCTCTTTTTAAAACTAAGTACATATTCGTCCTCCCAGATTGGTAAGCAGTAGAAAAAACTGCTTTAGGAACCTAGATTTAATTAATTAGTGTTTGCAAAAGACTCGAAAAGAAATTTAAAAATTGAATGCAATGAAATGTCTCTATCGTACACAAAGACTTACAAATTGCCAGTTATAATATTTTTTCATAAACTACCACCGGATTGTAACACGACCTCAATGGAGCAGTTCGTCTTTTTATTTGTTATTTATAATCCATTTTCATCCGTTGCACTTTCGTATAATTTCAAGAAGAGTCAGTCCACGCGGAATGGAAAGAAAGATAAATATAACAAGGAATTAAGAGATTACGTCGTCTTCACTGATGTCTCCGACATTTAATGTAACACCATCCATATTCTCAGAATAGCGCGCAAGGGCGGGCGCCGCGGGCGCGACCTAGTTCCTTACAGCTCATTTGCGCTATCCCTGTTTGACATCGCAATCGTCTGGAGATACGACTGTGGCTCGTAAATAAACACCGCTCCTTACTTCATACGGCCCTTTCTTTAGACTTGATGAACGCGACAATTTCTTGACGACTTTTCACTCGCAGTCGAGAAATTGTCGAAATTCTAGAAGTTTGGAATCAGATTCGGGTATAAGTCAGTTTTTTAAAGTGGATTTTCTTAAAATTGTAATTGAAGGTACTTAGTAAAATTATAGCGTTAGTCATAGATTTCAAGATATATCTCTGTAATAACCTCATAAGTATGATAGGCAGGGCTCAAAAATTTAAAACTTTTTTTTTATCTGCATGTGGATCCGACTGTCCGTAAGGTATGTAGACAGTGAATAACCCACACGCCTCGTCTACCTATAGCAATAGTTTCAATGTAGCCGAGTTTTCTGATTTGTAGAATGTTGCATCAGTATTCAAAGTCTTAGACTTAAAAAACCTTCGCCGAGTGACTTGTAGTAGGAATCACATCAACTTGCATATTGTACTAATCTTAATCTGTATAGACTACAGTGGCCTAAGATCCGATGGATTACACGCATGTTTGCTACAGATTATATCATTGTATGATTTTAGATTGCACGTATTATTCGAATAGTAAAATCCTTGTGTGTTAGTGGAAATAGATACAGATGAAAAGATACTAGATACAGATGATAAGATAAGTACCTCTGTCTTCAGTGCAATCATTTAGTGACCGGTCAGTCTGTGCCCTTAGTACGAGCTTAGTACAATCTCCGAAAACAAGCATTGTTTATGTTTTAGTCCATCATTTAAAAGTGCACTGCAAGCTGTGGCCGAGAACGAAAACCGCAACGTCCAGCTTACATGCGATGTATGGGCAAACACATAAAAACATTGATTGTTTTATGGAAACAAGATAAACTCGTACTAACAGTACTGATGCCTTTAGCTGCACCGAAATTTTCAACAGGTCCCAGGTCGACGGGAAACCAGCACCAAAATAAATGTTCTGTGACACTCGTATATCTGTCGTTGTATTGCATCCGTCATAACCGAGCTGTAAATATTTGTGAATAACGTCATTTTTTGAATTTACCATTTTATATCTTTTGGTAGTCAGCCAATTTGAAATACTGAACCTCAATTTGAGGTTACTTCTCCAACACAGATAATAAACACGCTAATAGGATCGTTATCCGCAAGGCAAACATTCAGATAGATAAAAATCTTTACAGCTCACAGCTGAAACATAAATAAATATGGTAAACTGGATCATACTCGTAATTCTCACTTCAGAAGCTACGTTTCGCACAATTAATTTTTTAACGCGTTGTAAATTCGTAGGGATATAATTCAACCTTCGCCTTTCCAGCGTTTGGAAAATATCGGAGTTATGCAAGTTATTTTTTAATTTAAATATATAGAGCACGGGATTAGGAAAGGGCTACTTTGAACTAAACGTATTTATATTTTTGGAGATAATCGTTTATTGAAATGTGTCAATCTAGGACCTATATAAAAGATTTTATGTATCCTATAACTTTTTTCTATCCTATCTTTGTAAAGATGTACCTATCATTTAAACCGTAATAGGTAGGTATACAGTTAAGTGACAAAAATATTTCAGGTGTGACCTCAGAAGCCTCGCCTCCACTAATTACTTATAACAGACGTTCTAACAAAGCCTTCAGAGGTAACAATGCATCTGCTGTCGACCTTAGGTAGGGCTCTAACTCTATCTGGTTGATTATTGACGTCCACGGCTGGTGGTGGCCACTTCCCATTAGATGGACTAGATGTTGCTCTTCTGTTTTTTGGACTGCATGCTTCTTTGCTTTAATATAAAAATCAAGTATTGTGTTTCACTAGCTTATTTCTCTGGCTCCACTCTCTTCGGTTATGTTTACAAGGGTAAAGAGTATCTTGTGTGTTAATCCAGAGTTTCCGTAGAGTCCGATAGTTTTGCATGAAAAAGTAACAAACACATTTACATCTTCACAAACTTTTGCATTTATAATATTGGTAAAGTATTAGTAAGATGAATTGTTATTATTTGTCACAGCTAACAAACATTAGTTCCAAGATTTTAATGTGTTAAATAGGGATTTCGGCTCACTATGTACATACCGAATGATCTATAATTTGAACCAAATACGCGTATGAGCCCATAACACTACTATCTGATTCCACTTATTACCCAAATCAATATTTAGTTAGACTCCCCTCCGAAGGCGCACTAACTTCGTGCGTACAAGACAATCATAGGCAATTATAAGTGATGGGAAAACCCTGAGAGCCCTTGCCAAACGATTCTCAACCTTACCACCCCATGATGCTAGGATTGAAAGTTAACAAATATGGTGATAAATACAGATTATGAAGAACAGTTGTCTAATAGAAATGTCGGTAATAAAATAAAATGTATACGTCAGTTGTTATTGCATAGCTTAAATTTCGAAAGCTAGAATCATGAACTTTATATCATACTTTCCTTTCATATCTATTAAGAAAAAATATTTCGGTATTCCACTCCTAATGAGGTTAAATAGTGATAAAATTTTGTAAAGTTTACATGCTTAAAATTATGGGTAACAGCTAGATAGTTACAAAATTCTTGACTGGAGCAGGATCTTAAGTCAATTGTATTAATACGTAACGATATCTACAAGCACGTTTAAATAACGTAGTTGTAGCTTTGACAGTGCTTTACCGTGTTTTGGTTTATAAAACTGTAAATATAGCTGATATATACCTACTTCTACTCAAACGGATATATCGCTGGACGTTAATACGTTTAATAATCAGATAAAGTGCTCTTTGACAAGCTTTTTGAACAAGCTTTTGCTTCATGCTATTCTGAAGTAGTACACGACAGGGTGCACCAACCTACTACTTGGACAGTTAACGAGAAATGGTAGAAACCGCTCGTATTTAAGGCGGAATGTCTGCTTTTAAGTTATTGGACGACCGAACTATCTCGTTACGTATTAAATACGGGAACAGGAAGTAATCCTTTAGATAAGGAGAATTATTATCATTCAAGATAGAATAAAAATAAAAATAATCCTAGAATGACGCCTCTGACGAATAGTAAGCATGAAACTTTGCTGTGAAACTCAGATATGTGATCATAATTATGTACGAAAACTGAATAAGAACCAGACAGAATTACTCAGAAGGTGCTCTATTTTATTTGCCAGCCGAGCTGCAGTCAAGTCTAAGTAGCACATCTGCCTAGTCAATAAAAGATAAAATAAGGTTGTTAATAAGTATCTCTTTTTATCGTTTCTTCATCAATGAAGGTCCAAGAAATTCCCAGATAAGTTTATATGTTATTCTCCTCCATTTTTTCCGGTTTTTAGCTTTTCTTAAGACAGTCGTTATGACGAGTCCGGTGAAAGTCGCTATCTGATCACGTCACCGGTTAGGTGATAGCCAGCTGCCCCTGTAGTTCCGGGACCAGAATAGAGCCACGGTATCCCCTTCCTGAGGCGACTAAGGGGGCTTCCGGGATTGCGGGTGGCAAGAGAGGGAGCTCGAACCGTCCAGCCAAGCGACCCTGGGAAGGACGGCGGCATGTGTAGTCGCATGCCGGCGTAACATCTGAAGTCTCGGTGAGTGTAAATGCTTACCAGGGAGAGCCCGAAAGGGGCATCGCGCTCGGAGGACTCCGATTACGTTCCGCTGAAGATTCCGGAGTCATCCACGCAGCGCTGGAGACAGCCACCCGGGGAGGTTTTAGTGCGATAAAAATCCCACATAACCCGGCGTTATTCCCACGGTATCGGGGTCCTTATGAAGGTTTCCCCCCCTCTTTGCAAAAAAAGTGTTCGAGGTGGTCTGCTTATCCGCGAGTGATGTGACCAAAATAGCCGAAGATCCTCTGGTAGCAGACGGTCGATAGTCAGATCTCTATGCAAAGTTTTTCCAGAATATACGCATTGGTTCGTTTCTCCGTCCATACTATGCGAAGCATTACAGGGTTGAGCATAATTATATTATAATTGATTTCATTAGATGTAAACAAAATATCTAATTTCAAACATAGTCATATGCGATTATAACAATACCTTCATGAAATTGTGTGGCAGATTCATTCATTCACTGGCAAACTAGGGGGAGGTGTTAGGGAGCTCAAGGCATAAATATCTTTTGTTCATTTCTACCAGTTATACATTCAATGTATAACTGGTAGAATAGTGGTTCATATTGACAGAAAACACAATTTCCGGCGGCGGGCCGCGGGACGGATTCCGCACGATTTGCCGCTAATTGCAGCGATTTCGAGTTGAATCAACCTGAAATAGGGTGACGACTTGTCAATAAGTAATTAATTGTTTGAATAGAATCGATTTTTAGTTTGTCAACCCCTCAAGAGCGACTACATATCTTCGCCCACAAATATTATATTTTTATAGAAGATAGATTTTTGTAACGCTATTATAATATTCATATAGTCGTACTCAGTTTTTAATTATTTACAAGGATTGACAAATCGCGTCGATCAGCGTAACAAAACTTAATTAATCTTTTGATATTTAAGGTTTCCTTTATGTATACACAATAAAAGGTGTATTAGCAGTACAAAAAGTGGCAGCCATATTATTAGTAATGGTTGCTAATAATGTAACCACTAATGCCATCTATTGGTGAGTGTCTGAACTTCCTCTGTCCGTGTTAATTTTCGACATTTCACGTCACATTTCAGAGCACATATTTGCTTTTCGATAAATAACGAATAATTCATGTTAACATTTTCTATACAGCAATAAATTACATGAATGTAAAAAATTGCTATACAAATTCTATATACTATAATTATCTGCAAAATAATACGACTACTAAGATGTAATATGAAAACGTCTATCAGTTAAAAAAACTATAAAAATAACGAAAAAAAAGTATTCAGTGTGACTCTTAAACACTCATTAAAATGCAAAAAGTGTGCGTTGGCCGGGAATCGAACCCGGATCAACTGCTTGGAAGGCAACTATGCTGACCATTACACCACCAACGCCATATGTACGTTAATCAAATTTAATGAATTTAGAAGTAATTGTTTTTTTATCAATATTAATTTATATTCAAAAATATTACCCTTAGAAAGAAGGTATTTATATTACAACTGTGATCCTTTACACTACAATGACCGTAATATAACAACCTAATAAAACCACAGGTATATTAGCCGACCAGAAAATAAATATAGAACGTCAGATTCACTCTGCATTAAGAAGATTACCTGCAACTTAATATAAGGAATTTAAAAATATATTAATAGTACTTTAATTGAGATAACATATAATTTTTTCATTAAAATCCTCTCAATTTAACTCTATTAAAAGTTCTTACAATTAAAAGTGTAAATTAACTTTTTTAACATTTATGAAGACTAGGGTAATTGAAAGAAGGTATTAAAAAAGTTATAAAAGACCCATAAATATATTTTTTAATTGATTTACACATCATAAACATAATATCATTACACATCATAAAACCTCTAATCTTTTTTTTATCAGATTCAGGTACGAACGAACATGCAGTCCACCTGATGGTACCCAAGTGGTTACTACCGTCCAGGGACATCTGTAAGCAACTTCATATAGAACAGGGGCTCTATTTGAAGTCGATCGCAGACGCGTTGCTACTCCCGAGGACTAAGACACCTCATATAACAGTGAGTCGGCAACCACATCCTTCCACAGAAACAAAAGAACTGCTTCACGCTAGAAATAGGTGTGGCGCTGATACCTCCCCGGCTAAACTACTTAAACTGGTTCTATCACCTGCCAAATAATCTACACTAATATATAAAAATGAGATGGTGGGTTTGTAACTCAGGATCCACTGGTCCGATTTACATGATTTTTTGCATGGGGGAACCTTATTTATATGGTCAACTTATAAGCTACTTTTGATTTCGATATTTAATGATAGCGACTACTGTTATGCCTCGTAACAAAGCACGAGTATTTAAGCTAATTTTACATAAGCTTGGTTCATAAAGTATCGTTTATAAGCGATACTATAAAGTATCGTTTGCAAGAAAATATTATATTTGTAGTAGATATATGTCTGTAGTTGTATTAACAAGTCGATAACGAGCGGAAAAGACCACTCCAACGTACAATTTTGACGATGTATTCAACAAAAAATATTCGACCGGTCAATGCCTTGAAGTGCGTTTATATGGTTAATATAATATTTTTTTTTTCTCGTATTACTTAAATAAAATTGTAATAATGGTTTAACGTTTATTGACGTTAGGCGCGCTGGGCATTTTTGAGATGGGAGAATACCATTGAACCCAAGACACTGATACTGTAGCCGACACTTTGCATATAAGTATGTACATACATATATTGTATATGTATGTACATACTTATATGTACCTACGTACACAGGCATACTGGTATTTTTTTCACTTAAGTCAGCTCTCCCGGAGAGCCACTGTTTTTTATTTTAATTGTACCGAATCTGCTCCGTGAAACTTTATAGTATTATCGCATATATTATACCGAACTTAAGCTCTTACACAAGCTACGAAGCAAAATTATCAGCGTGATTCAGGAAGGCATACAGCGCCATCTAGTTGTAGCGCCGACAACTGTTTTCTTAACGCCTTTTCGTTTCATTGAGTTTCCAAATGAATGAATGTAATGTAGAACCCCTGTTCTACACGAAGTTGTTTACATATGTCCATGGGCGGCAGTAACCACTTACCATCAGGCGGACTGCATGCTCGATTGCTATTTCAGTCTAACAAAAAAAACTATACTGCCTGTTTACGACTAGGTATTCATAAATTACTAACCTAACAATATATTTTAAGATGTGGTACAATCCAGTTTGAACCGGTTACCTATTTCTCTATAATCACACCTTTACCCGTTATCAGTTGTCGAACACCGAGTAAACACGATTACAAATCACGACAGATCGATAAAGCGTTGTTTGCGCTGATAATCCGGCTCTGAACGGCAGGATTATTTCCTTTTGCTGGTCTGCTACTCCACTGTTTGCTAACACGTGTATACATATACACCGATAACTTATCTAACAAATCAGTTCAAATTTACACCCATATTTATTATTTGGGTACATGCTTGTGCTTTTTTGATACGTATTAAATTCCTGTTCAGGGACTTAAATTACCACGGTCATTGGGGTCACGGTCATCTTCTTTAGAACCGTATTTGAATAAAAATACTGTCTAAAAAGTAGCTAGATAGGTTTTAGGCGACTTTTTCGGTAGATGTCTTTAAAAATTTAACTTTGTTCTAAAATAACACGTTTATTCTCAAAAAGCCATGGACTATAAGTTAACTTTTTTCGACGTCGGTAAATTTTACTCTCAGTTCTTTAAGAGATATCTATCTGCAATTAATTGTTAACGTTTTATATTAAATAATAGCGGTTAAAAGAAAATATCCTAAAAAGGGACATTTTAACTATTTTTGGTTAAACATCGTATGTTAAACATAGCTCATAGACGTATTTGTCGACAAATTTCGGAATTTGTTTATTATACACCGCTCCCTCCTCGTCAAAGAGTAAGAAAAAACATATTTTTTGCCGACCGCTACAAACAGCTATGGCCATGATATGACTATGCATGTTTCTGGGAGGATCTCGTTGGGAAAAACAACCGTAATTGAGATGCAAAGCTACTTTGCCGTGCAAGTTCCTCAACGACTATGTAGACGTCTCTAAAAATAGTTTCATTGAAATGTTTGATGTTCGCGAAAACAAGACAAGAGATCCTTCCGGCCTAACCCTTTCACTTCAAAGGACTTTGTTTTTGTAAAGTAAGAGAAGAGGCTACGTTCGCGAAGCTCGATGGGTTGACGACAATACCACTCGAATAAGGATGCTAATTAAAAAAACAGTAAACGTCACGTAACCGTTGAATATGAAACGAATGTTCCGATGCGATCTGTCCGCGGTTACGGCACAAAGGAATCAATTAGCCGCTGCGGCGCGCCGCGGAAAGACAACAGTATTGCACTCACAACGCTTACGCCCTTCACCGTATCCGTGGCTTACCTTCCCGCGGGCTAACCAACTGATAGACAAGCCGTCGTTTTCTCAACTAAACAGAATATTAGGCTATATTGTTGAGTAGTTGTTCGTTCCAGCTTAATCGTTAATAAAATCAAAAGAATGGGGAGATTGGCCGATGTAGATTGTTCTGGTGCTTATCGTGGAATTTCAAGGAAGAGCAGACTTCATTTTAACAGAGTTTTGCGCTCCATGTCCTTGGTCCTTAACGTAAACTGAAACATAAAAATCATAGTCATTAGGATTGGCGAAATTGAATGCGACGTGACGCGACGTGGCTTTATGCGTAAAACTTGTTCACATTTAAAAATATATTCAATGAAGATGAAACGATGAAGACACAAATATGTTGCCAGTGATTCCTATGTAGGATACGAGAGTCTACTGGTAAGTACCTGATGCAGGCGTAACTGAACCAGGAAAATTTATCATCTTTAAAAATGAGTTACGGCATTAATTACCTTTATCTAGTAGTATTAATGAGTGCCATCGTCCCATTTTATTAAAATAAGATTAAGATGTTTTTAAACTGCAGAACCATAACATTGCAAAGACAGCTCGTGTGTCACATATAGAAAAGCCAGTTCTAGCGACAATTTGTGGCAGTTCTAAAATGTTCGTCATTGTCGCGTTGTCTCACGAGTTTGGCCCTCGTCGGCCTCGTCTCTTTGAGGCGCAGATCAAAGCACACGCGCTTCTATTAGCCCTGATTACAGCGGCGCACTCGAGGCGCCTCCCTGCCTCGCCTCGCATTGTCTCCCCGCGGCCTACGGGTTAAGATGCCTTGTAGCACCATTGCAAGTTTAATTAGCTCCGCCATTGCTATCATACACACTTTTTGAAGTTTTCCGGATCGCGGATGCCGAAGGGTGCAAACATGTCGGGGCGCAACCCAGCCAATGTTTAACGGCCCATTTGCTGATGCCTCGCGAAAAAGCCTGGTGTTATTAGTTTGTTTACATCTAGTTACAATTTGCATTCGAGGGTAGCACAAAGTATAAAGTAATTGTTATTTATTACGAGCATTGTTAATATTGCAATTCCATGCGATAATTTTCAAACACATCTTGCTATTTTTTCTAACATGAAAGTATCACTTCGATCACTTCTTGTTTTCTTTTTTATTTATATGGAAGTAGCCAACGAGCATGCAGTTCACCTGATTGTTAGTGGCCACTGCCGCCCATTGAACCGTAATCAGTCTTACCTGAGGTTAACCACAGATGCGTTGCTACCCCTGAGGCCAAGTTGAAGCGCGTCGGATAAGTATATCTCCCATACCACACCACACCCACACCAGAACACATCATAACATAACACTGCTGTTATATAATGATGTTAGGCAAATTATATTAGGCGGACATAAAATTAATTTATAAATGTCAAATACGAATTCCGATACAAAGTTTCAGAAAATAAACTAAAACTTTAGAGTTCCAACTAACGTAATATTTCTGCTTAGCGTTTATGAAGGTAAGTGGAACTATGTTATCAGGTAAATGTGCCTAACATTTTAATTATAAACTTATTTCTTTATTAAAAGAATAAGTAGATACGTATTCATTATGATTGTATGTCCCTTCTCTAAATAGTAAAACTGTATCAAGCCATACAATATACCTACAATGTTAATATTTAAATAACAGACTCACAGGTCAAGTAAATCGTTTAATCTCAATAACATCTGGTCCCAAGCATTACAGACATTACCTTGAAACCCATAAATACCATAGTACGACTTGAAAACAAACAGCGTCGAGTCAACGAGGAACCATTAGGCCGTCAGCGCGGCAGTTCACAGCCATTTGTGTCGAAAGGAAACTAACCGATGGAATTATTGTGTTCTCCAGTTATTTAGTCAATGCATGATGATGTGCGTGGCCATGTGCCACGTGGGAAAACCAGGTGGTAGGCGTTTGGACGGATTGTCCTGATTTGTCACTCCGAACTCTCTTTATTATTCAAAATTTGGTACCCAAGGCAAGGTAGATTACATACATGACATGAAAACCTAATCTTCAGAATAGCAATGCACCTGTGACCTAAAATTCCATACTTATTCCTAGTTTATAACAACATTGATTTGTAATTTATACTACTCTACTCAAAATACTTTACTACAATATGTTGACTTATGAACGGTATTTGCCACTTATGTCCATTTGCTACTTGTATCACTAATATTGGAAATTGTACATCAACATCTTCAACCAAGTTTTTTACCATTTTGTCCCAACATCAGCCCAGGCCTTGCTAGCCTGGTAGCCCTACGCGTAGCTGTCAACGAGGGAGCGCGCGCGCAACTGTTCAAACAAACTCAATTAAAATATGATTGCCGGTAAATGTTCGGCGGCGAGCTGAAATCGCGACTTGACAACTTTATGCCCGGGATACGATTTAATGGGAAAGAGGAGCTTAATCTTTCAAAATGTATCTCCTTAGATTACAAATATTGATCGTCGTCAACAAATAACGGAGTAGAAACTTAGTTACATAATAAAATTAAACTTCGGTACAAAAGGTTTGCAAATAATGCAATTCTTTATTGCACATAGAAATATCCTTACATTTGTTAAGTTATATTATAATTGCAATAAAATTAAAATAGCAATTAAAAAATGTCATCCAAAATTATCTTATTTACTGATGTGATGTTGTATCTAGGTAGGTAAAACAAAATTACTGTAATATCGCCGATACATTATTAAAAAATTAAGCAAACAAAAGTACTTAAATAAATTACCATTTCATTTGAGAGATGCCTACAAATTGTTCAAGAAATAGGCACATTTCGCAAAATCAATATCTGCAAATCGGAACACCAGCTTTTTTCCTTTTTCCTCTTTATTTTACGGTACGAAATGAGCGTAGCAAATGAAGTACAGGAAGTAATTACTGCTCAGCAAATGTCCCCCAAATCTCTCCCAGCCGTCGTCGCGTCTTAAATCTAATTCTTTATTTCATTTTCTCAATCGGAATCAGCTCATTCGGCCGTATGAAAACGAAAATAAATTGGAAAAATATTACGTCTCGTTTTTCCTGGGTTAACGAACTCCAAGACTTGTATTTCAATTATTTGTTCAACTAAATCGCAATTCCGTTGTGTGTACACAAAGTTAATTTAAATTTCAAAATGTTGCCGTCCGCCATCTTGTGTAACATAATCAAATATGGCCGCCATGTGGCATAGTGCGTTCGGTATCTCCGACCGCACGTCCGTGGAACGCTGACGGGGTGCAATTTCCGAACTGTCACTCAGCGAACAGGGTGGCTGCACTTCCTGTCACTAAATTCTAACCGGTCTTCATGAGAGCAAGTTATCCCATAGTTTAAAATCAGCGCTAGAACACAACAACTCCCATACTGTGCGCAGGAAAATCAATTTTATGGACGACACGTTAGAGTATATTTATATTAATTGGTATGACGGTGCATATGTCAATTTGGTCATAATTTGTGCAAGAACATTGCTATCTAAACTCTAATGTTCAGTGGATTTCAGCAGGAATTACAGACGATACTGCATCGGTTAGGTTTGAAACGCATTCTGATTGCAAAATACAGAACACACTATTCACGATGTGCACGAGTTACGAGTTAACTGAGTTCGTACGAACGTTCGCAATATATTCCATGCATTTTAGAAATTCGACTGCTCCAAGTAGAAATGTTCCGAAACTAGTTTTCGAAGCGTGGAGTAAAAATAAAGTTTTGTTGCGGATACCTTGTAGCAAGCAATTTTCTCATAATTGTAAAAAGTTACGTTAGTATGAAATTCTAGAGAAATAAAAATTGAGAAAACAAATTTTAAAATGGTAAAAAATCATCGCCCCCGGGTGGGCTCGAACCACCAACCTTTCGGTTAACAGCCGAACGCGCTAGCCGATTGCGCCACGGAGGCGTTGCAAGAGAGAGCGAAAATATGTAAGACTTTACTTATAAGAAAAATATTGTACGACAAAGATAGATATATGAATAGAAGCGATCTACCTGAGCAAAACGTAAACCTGTTTTCTTCGTACTCTCCTAGAACTACAGACACAGAGTCTAAAATGGAACACAGACAACACAATCACCATTTAATCTTTACAAAAACCTCTACACAGTTCGTTGTTGGAAAACGGTGAATCGTCAAAGTTATTCGAGATTTTAAGCCGCGTATTGAGGTTATGTTGACAGCTTAGCTTATTTCTAAGCTTTACTGAATTAAACTTCGGTCGATTTCAATGAAATATTCTCAAGTTAAGTGTTGTTTATGCTATCGTTATCGTGATAGTAATGTTCGTGTTACTTTTAATGTGAAAACACATAAAACATTTGATTTTTCTGTTTGTGTCGTTAAATTACTTTATTATCTTCGATAAGTGATAAATTCTGACAGTGTATCAACAAAATACGTGCTTGTTAAACTTGGTATCCAAATTTAAGAATGGTTTAAATATTTTGAAGTGATTTTATTAAGAAAAAAATGGCAAATAGAGTGACAGGTACCTGTTGTACGGCGTCCGTGGAGCGAGCCGGCTTACCTGCCTTGCTCCGAGATCTGCAACGCCTTTCCGAAGATCACGATTCTGCCGATATAGTGTTCATCCTTGGTTCAGCTGAAGAAAAAGTTTATGCCCACAAAATAATACTCATAGCCAGGTAATGAAAAAAATTCCCGTACCGGGAATCGAACCCGAGCCTCCTGGGTGAAAGCCAGGTATCCTAGCCACTAGACCATACGGGATTGTGAATTTCATTTTAAAATTGAGTTAATTATTACATTTCCTCTGTTATTGTGAAATAAAAATTAATGTGATACACTAAATGTAGATGATTGGCGCGGAATACCAATTCCGCAAAATGTATCATCTAATTTTGTAAAATAATAGTTTGAATTAAAAGATAAACAGAAATTTAGTTCAGTGTAAAATTTTAATCGAATATAAAACAAAATGTAGATGTTTCCCGTACCGGGAATCGAACCCGAGCCTCCTGGGTGAAAGCCAGGTATCCTAGCCACTAGACCATACGGGATTGATGAAACCTACTGAAATAAGCGTTCACTTTCTTCCCAGTAAAACGGTATTATTCATTAAGTCATCTTCAAATTCTACGCGTGACGTCACTAGCACTAGTGGTTGTAATAAATCACATAAATGCGATTTTTTTTTCACTACGTTCAGTTTTTAGCCGTGCGTCATAAGAAAGGTAATGATTTTCGAGCGTATATATGTATGTTTGTATGTCATTTGGTTGCTATATTTTGGTATTGGATTGGATTTGTAAGTTTGTATGTACTATTTCGACGAAGAAGCGTTAATTTAAGTGTGTCATAATAAAACAAAAAAAAAAAATAAGCAGTCGGGTTTTTAAATTTGATAGTTTAATAATGTTACTTATTTGATTAAACAATTCACGAAATATTCATGTATACGATATATACATTATATAAAGTATAATAGCTAAACAAAAAATACAGTACAGCATTTTTGTTTTCACGTATGTATTCCTCGTATAAGGTATTAATGACGTAGGGTTAAAGTTTATTTAAATCTTTAAAATAGTATAAGAACACATAATACTGGAACAGGGCAAAATAATACCTCAATATTATCATAAAGTATTTTTACCGTTCGTAAAAATTCGCCAAAATTAAATCGCCAGGGAATATTCACATACATTTTAGGCACCTATTATTCTTTGTTTTCGACACATAAATATTTCCATTTAATTGCGGTGCTCGATTTAAAGGGGTACACGATTTTTCGTTTAAAATTTTAAAAAGGGTTAAATTAAAATAAGCAGAAAAACACGATGTAATGTGTTTTAGGTTAATCAAAACAGAAGCCGGGATACGCCGGGGCTTACAAAGAGGATAAAAATGTATTACGAATAATTTTGTTGAAAATACGCACGTAAGTTTTTTAAAGACGGAAAAAATATGTAATCAAAAATTTAATTGGGACAAAATTTTAATGGCGAAATTCAATAATTTCATTAAATTGTTTCAAGGTGTTATCTTTCATTTATTGTTTGTCAACTTATTGCATATATAATGCAATAAATATATAGTTAGCGTATTCTCTTTTTGTTTAGAATAAATTTAAAAATAATGAATATATACATCAGTATATATTGGTTAAAAAAACAATTATGACTTAAACTTAATATGTTAATAGTGGCCAATAAAATGGAATCGTATTCGTCGGGTTCTACAATATATATCCACTGAAGTATGAATTATGATTTATATAGTATATGCATATGAGAAATATTCGTTTCATTTAGTCTTGTCGGGTTTTTCTTTTGTAGAATATTTAAACATAATGATAGTAAGCATTTTTGATTAATTATTTATTGTATATGCACATTGAATTTCGTTACTTTCAAATTTCAATTTTCACTTCCCTTCAATAAAGTAGTTCAAGTTTCACTGAAAATAAACAATATGAAAATTGCCTTAAATAAAATTGTTGGAAAGTAATTAGTGTAAAAGTATTATAATATTTACAATTTATGTTATAAATTTGTTATTACAGGCAGCACTTGTAAACCTCCCTACTAAAAAAAATATATAAATTCTCGCATATTTTCGCAATGAACCCCTTTTTTAAAAGCTTACTAAATGCAAGTAAAAAATACGGGTCTTATACCAACAATAAAAGCGAAGTTGGCTTTAAAAATGGAACCCTTAAGGTAGGTTTAGATTCCCGCATAAGCCCCTATTTGCCACTGTTACCTAACGAAACATGAAAAGGTAATGCCCTGAAGCTAACAGGTGTGGGGCAGTTAAGCTTATAAAAGAAGAAAGCTCAAAAAATGTTGAAATAAACTCAGTTTCGGATCGCGAAATAATGTTAGCTTGCGTATTGTTTGATTCTATGCGTATGGTGCAAATTATAGGTTTAAGCGACTTCTGATATAGGTATATAATTATTTTTAAATGTTTCTACTAATTTAAATTATTATATTATCCTTAATGTTAATGATTTCTATCAAGTATTAAAGACTATAAATTGCATATTTAGTCTATAGATAAACGCACATGCTAAATTAATCAGAATGTAGTTACGATTAATACTAGGCCAGCTAAATGCTAAAGCTATATAAAATAATTCTCTTAAAAGAGCACTGCAATAACGTAACTATACTACTTTTCTAATATAAATACTAATCGCTGTCACTTTTACTTGAAACCAACACAATAGCTTCAAAGGTAAAAAACATTGTATATCTCAACGACTGTGTTTGACGCCTTCGGGCTATTGAAAATTAAAATTGCTGCCAGTTTTTTATCTGCTAAATTCACGGTGAATTTACCGCGACTTTTGTTAGACAATTTGTGTTTTTGTTACCTTATTCATAATAAGCTTCGTGTTTTGTACGCGTGACTCGGTATTAATATAACAAAGAAATGCATTTAAAGTGATATTGCATTAAGTCGTCTGTGATTTGGGCGCCATGGACATATATGCTTTCACAGCGACGAATACACTCGATCATAAGAAGGTATATTTAAAAAGCAATAATCAGTTTGCAATAAATCTCATCTCATCTAACTATTGTGCCTATTCGTAATTTCGCAACGATAGTTATTTTCAAGCCTTAGTACTTGTAAGCGTGAAAGCAAAACGTATTTTTTACGGTAGGTTGTTAATTGCTGACTGTAAATCAGTATTTTTAAAACTATAGAATAATGTTTTACCATGTATCATGACCTAATTTCTACAAAAATATTTAGGGAACTCAACCGAAAACTAAAACATACGAAGGTGCAGACGAAAATTGGTAGGTTGGTATTTTTTTTTTAATTTTCAGGACTTTGTCGCTGAGCGACCACATCGTCCCGTAAAGACAAACAAACAAGATATACAAACTTACTATACAATTCAGTACAAAAGAAACACTTATTTATTTAGACCTAATTCTAATAGTTTAAATAGCAATCAGGTAGGTTGGTAGTAATAAGAAATTATAAGATTCTTCGAACGCTTCATTCAACTAAAATTGTCTGCGATTTCGACAATATTTTGAGTAAGCCACTGTCAGTGTTTAATAAAATTACTACTTATTCTTATATAAGTAGCAATTCTAGCGTAAATTTTAGCGTAGCCCAAACCAATCTTAATTAAACGCTATAGTATAATTGCGGATTAATTCCGCAATGGACCCAATTTGACTCATAGAAAATTAAAGAGACTATCTTTAATTGCAAAATATAGTTAAAATTTTATAAGCACAAAGTTATTATTATAAGCACGGTAACACCTATATAAAGTTTTATATAATAAAGTAAAACATATATAAAGTTCTTTAAGTCACAGATTAACTCTGTAATTTTGTCTGTTAATCTTTGTTGAATAATTCTGAAGTCGGTACATATACAGTGCCGAATTTAGAATTATTCTATAATATCGAACTTCACGGCATTTTAACGTAAATATAGTCGGAATATACAGGGAAGTACATTCTTATCATTTCGCCAAAAGTTCCGTATGAAAACAAAAAAAATACAAAAAATCAAACTGACTTCTTTACAACAAAAATGTAAAAGATCATTTAAATATATGTTGGTTTAGTAAATACACAGTACATAGTTCCGAAGTCGGCGCGCAACACATTTCGCTAGATCACGACGACTATTCTATGTCCTACGAGTATATGAGCACCGATTTCAGAACAACGATCTACTACTAAACTACTATATAAAATACGTGACGAATAGATAACCTCTATCCTTTAAGAACTCGGTTAAAAACCTAATAAAGTATCTACTTCATCATACTAAAATTTACTGGGATGGCGACAGTAATAAGCCAATTATGGTAATGCGCAAACCTTTGTCAGGGTTCAATAGAATTGGTACAAAACAAAATTAAAGCGTAGCCAAAACCAGTCCATTTAATTAAACGCTATACTATGGTGTAATTGCGGATTAATTGCGCAACGGGCACAAATTCGACGAATTTACATGACAATTAGTCGAAATTGTGTATCGACGTATGCAATGAGGTTCGGACTAGGTATGACTGACGGAATTAAAACAAAACATAACTGCGCGTAAGAGATAAGATATACGCATGTACACATATCTGGCGTTTAGTCCTATTTATATAGTTAATAGTTATCTCCATTGATAGTAGCTAATATGGCATTTGTTAAGTATAATATAAATGGTAAAGTGTTATTTACAATACAAGCTGACCAAGTCAACCAACGTCCAAGCGAACTAGACGAATGTCAAACGAGACGTCACTCTCGCGCAAGTACTGGTGATAAAAAAATATCAGTAATGTTTTTGTTACATGTTGAATTATATCAATGAAATATAAATTTTAATAAATTTCTTCGTTTATAACTTAAACTTAAACAACTGATTTTTTTACTTATTTTGGTTATCATTGTAACAAAAACTAATGAGTACAAAAAATATCTTTGCTTATTTATTTTATCACGAAATGCGTTATTCGTTTATTTTACTGCAGCAATAGGAATGTAACATTGTATTGCAAATATTGAAAGAGGCTATAAGGCGCCAGCCCCCAGTAGACTGTTTAATCATATAACTGAAACAAATATGAAGAAAAGAGTACCAATATGAATATTAACATTATATATGTAAATATTGTTACCAGTAAAAGAGAAGCGTAATACGTAACAAAATTAATTCATTAAAAATCTTCGCCAGTATCTATTTCTTCGAAAGTTTAGCTGCGGACAGTACTAGGACAAGAGCGGGGCATGAAGCGGGCCGGGTAGGGCGATCACATTCCACCCGTTCGTCTAGTTCGCTTGGTCGTGTAAAAGATATCAGTGACCCATGACTTAGTACGTGTTTATAACGCTTACTCGAAACGATCGCGCTTTCGCTCATACAATTGAAATATACATTGCACACTCACGTTTTCGGCCATACCTTGAAATGTATTTAACAATGATGGTCGACAACGTAAACAATGATTGTGCTGAGGATACGTATACTATGTAAGTATACTGAAGTAACTAAGTAAGTACACTAATGTAAGTATGCTAAATAAACTAGAAGTAATAGCAATGATGTTTAAAAAATATCTGTATCTTATAGATATCTGAGTCGCTACAACCACAAAGTACATAGCAAAGTATCTCAGCTTTGCCCCTTTCTACAAACTGGTCTAGAGTTGCTGGAATTGCTACTTACGGATTACTACTTATTGAATTATAAATTTTCTACTACTTGTAATATTTGTATTGCAATCGGTCCAAAAACTCCAATTTTTATATCAACAAATACGATCATTCGGACAGTCATCTCAAAATTTGATCAAAACAAGTTCTACGCACATCTTAAAGTTCAATTTAATAATAAAATACTTTGATAACACTCTAAGATCAAACGCGCTCGTGTCTTATTCACAAAAGATTCGCCAAGTAATGATTCGTTGAAATTTGAAGCGAAACAAATAAGTTAAAATAATAGGGGTGAAGAAAGGGTCGTCACCCGGAAAATTCGTTACCTGTAAATATACACGTAAGATATAACGTTGAGTATTGTTTCCATTAAACTTTGTTAACTGGCCTTTATTTATATGTAAATTGGAATGATATTGCAATGTTTCAATTGTAATTTCATAATAGGTAACAATAATTTGTGTGTAACTGTTATTTATTTATTATGTCAAATAATTTAAAATTTGATAACAAATATACAACAATGCAGCAATAATATTATATTACAACATGTTATTATCATGAAACTATTGATAAAATGTTGCAAAACATACTGATAACATTTATTTGAAAATAATTAAATTGTGTCGTTGTGCTTACGATCAAAGAAATCTTTTATTGAGATGAAAACAAAATCATGTTGATGTCTTTCGGTCGCTATTTTGAAACTATAAGTAAGACACCTAAGAATAATAAGAAACTCTTGAACATAACTATCGTCTATGGGTTTAACGTAAATTCATAGACGATAGAGATCACCTATTATTGGGTGCACTACATATATATTTGCTGTGTCCTAAGTACGAATTTTAAGTTATTAAGTTATTAGGGGTCCGCACCCAAAGAGTAAAAACGTCACACTATTACTACAACTTCGCTGACCGTCTGTCTGTCACCAGGCTGTATACCATGGACTGTGATAGCCAGTCACTTGAAATTTTCACAGATGATGTATTTATTTTGCTTATATAAAAAACAATACTAAAATGCACATAGTGCATAGTTCTGAAGTCGGCGCTCATACACTTGTAGGACATAGATTCGTCGATGTAATTTAACATAATATGTTGAGCGCCGACTTCTGGACTATGTACTGTGAATGTAAGAAACCAAAATATATTTGATAAGATAAATATTTGTATTCTTATAATGTCACAAATTTTGCTTCGAAAATATTAATTTACACGAAAGCATAAATTGAAACATAAATACAAACGTAAATTCAAGTTGCACCAATAATGTGAAATGTTTCATCCTAGGTACCTAATGTTCATGTCAAATTTCATGAGAATCGGATCGGTAGAAGCGGAGTTATTTGTCTACTTGTCGCGCACACACTAAATGCAAATTTCAGGCATATGTGGTTTTCTCATGGATGCCTTTGTCAGAATTGAACCAAATTATGGGACCCCACGGGGAGCATCAGCTTTCAAATAAAAAAATGTCAAAATCGGTTCACCCAGACGAAAGTATCGAAGGTTCAAACAAAAAAATAAAAAAAATTGAGAACTTCCTCTTTTTTTGATTTCGGTTTAAATGTATGTTTTTCGCATTATTTAATCAATTCTCTGTATTTTAGATACTCCAAAAAGAAAGAGAGCTACGTCATCGACGTCGATAACCTGAACACAGTGGAACAGGTGGAAACGCCACTTTGCAGCGCCAGCAGGCTCAAGGAGTTCGAAGCTGACATAAAGACGTCTTCCACCAACATGCTCTCCACTCCAACCAACATTTCCCTCACCCCAACCAATGCGTCCTTAACGCAAGATGATTCCTCAACTTTGTCCAGAAGAGAATCTGTGCCATCCACCCCGAATTTCAGCAGAGCTGGAACACAAAAGAGTTTTGGGTGGAGTTTTAAGAGGTTTGCTCCTGAGAAATTTGTGACAAAAGGAGGATTGGAACAGGAGCAACACTTTTAAATTTGTCAATTATCTATACTAATAAAGGCTAACTAAAGGGTAGTGTTGGTTTAAAATAGCAAATCACTTGTCCTGTACGTATTGGTGGATGTAACTTGGAGACTAAGTCCAGGCGTGAGTAACACGTACAACCAAAACGTATGTATTGTAGAATCGTTTTAGTATATCGAAAAACCAATTGATTTCGAACCCATAAAATCAATAAGATAATACCATTTCTTGCAAGCCAGTAATAAATCAGATATTAAAGAAATAGCAAATAAGCGTGCAGTCCAACTGATGATAAGTGGCGCCTGCCGCCCATTGACATATGAGATCGACTAGAGATAGGATTAGAGATCTACCTGAGCTTGACTACATAAATTAAACGCTTTCTTCACTCATAGCCACACTTGGATTTTCTCCTGTGTCGTGGGTGTCATGGACACACATAGACGAAAACACAAACAAGAACAGAAATATAAACTCATCATTCAGATGTCTGCCTGACCGGGGATCGAACTCGGGACCCATTGCGTGTCAGACCAGTAAGGTGACCACTCTACCTCGGGGGTCGAATGCAACAAATACCACCACCTATTACTGCCTAATAACAGCAGTGTTCTGGACTGAAGGGTGTGGTAAGTGACACATACTTTCCGAGGCATTCCATTGTAGTCCTTAGGGGTAGCAACGCATCTGTGGCTAACCTTAGGTGAGACTTTGATCTTACCTAGAGTTGATTACAGATGTCCATGGG
>DWTU01000060.1:0-25042 GCA_018251515.1 Cecropterus confusis | reverse complement strand
GAGTTTTTTGTTTTTATATTTAATATATTATATATTTAATAATATTTTTAACTTTAAAATTGTTACCTGCCGCAAATGTTCCAGCCACCCAGGGTTGTCTGCCATAAGTTAAGTTGTAATTTGTATTTTATGAGGTACAATAAATAAATAAATAAAATAAAAATAATTAATTAATCAAATTAATAAATCACTAAAGACCCTCACTTGCGTGCCGATGCACGTATCTGGACGAAATATACATTGGTCAAATTTGCATTGTAATCCAAAAATCACTATACATATATCATTTCCATTCGTGGCACGAAAACTCTAAAAACTTACGACACAACAACCCACTACGTATTAGAATAAATAGTGGCATGTAATACATGATGGTTTACCAACCCATGAACAATCAGTCCTGAAAATAATTAGATAAGATTCGAATGATTTTTGGTTGGCTACAATTGTATCGGAATACTTGATGGGCCTACTTGCACTTTATAAAGAACTACGAGTAATGAAGATGACGTTAACAGACAAAACGTTATACAATTAAAAGCCACCCTTCTATCTTTCACTGCCCCAACTATAATTCCAGTTAGTAATTAGTGATTCCTTTACTTTATTTCGACGAACCGCGTGGACGAGCGGTCACCATAGCGGTCTGACACGCAGTGGGTCCCGGGTTCGATCCCCAGCCAGACAGACATTTGAATGATGAGATTTCTGATCTCGGTCTGGGTGTTTGTGTATACGTCTTTGTGTGTCTCCATGGCACCCACGACACAGGACAAAATCTTAGTGTGGGGCTATAAGTGTAGAACGTTAATGTTTATGTTTATTTACTATCAAGCTTAATCTTCGCGAATAGTTTCGTTTCGATGAGATGCTCAATAATTATCTTTACGAATGTGTAGCGAATGCCGAATAGTTGGTTACTCAAAATATTCTTAAAACTAAAGCCGTTTGAAAGACAAATCAAGTACGAGACTAGGGTCAAATGATATTACGTTCAAATAATTTATGCACGTGCGTTTCATTATAAAGCATAATAAGTTTTTATTGCTTTTATGATTATTAGTCTGTCTAGCGAATCAATAAATTGTCAAATTCGAAGATACTTTACTTAAGTATGTCTTGATTAATGGTCCCCCCATTAATCAAGACATACTTCTACCATCTAGAGGTTCCACGGCATCGCAATTGGAATCGCGTCTAAAGTGCTGAAATATGTATTATTTTTTTTCACATGAGGTTTAATAACACATGAATTCTAATTATTTCAGATGTGTATTAATTTAACCTACAGATTATTAAACAAGGCTATACGGAACCTGTCAAAATGGGTCGATTGTGTAAGCTTAAAATCGCAGGCATTTTTATAAAGGTAGCACGTTGTCGGCTACACAATACATTTTTGACATCTTTCTGATCATGTTGTTGCAACTAATTTGTGTGTATAATAGAAGTAGCAAAGAACATGTAGTTCACATGATGATAGGTGGCAATTTGCCGGCCATGGGCATCTGTAATCAACAGTAGTAAACAATAGAAACCTACCAGAGGTTGGTCACGGACTCGTACGCTACCCTGAGGACTAAATTAGTAAGAATTGCATAAATATATCTACCTTACCACTCTCTTCTAAGCAGAACACAGTGCTCAACACTACTGTTACTACGTTTCTACTAAATTCTACACATTGCGAGATTAAATATATCGCAAATTAAAAAGGAGAAAAAACTGTGTTAGAGCGAGAATATAAAGAATATCAAAATTGAAATATGTGAGGTTTTATTTGTATACCCAGCGAGTAATGTACGATAGCATTATGCAAATATAAGATTGCAAAGCATTTTCTTGTCAACTATCAAAACAGAAAAAATAGAATACTTACTTATGATATTTATCTTGTCTTTTTTCTTAACTGAAATTTAAGAAAAAAGACAAGATAAGTATAACCTACGTAATAGCAAAATAAAATGTACAACACTATGATTATCATATTTGTTAAGTCGACACAAAACTGTGTATGAACATGGGATATCAATGACATGGCTGTAGTGATTAATTTGTTTTTTATTTATTTTAACCTAACGATACAGCAGACGGGCTCCCTGATGGAAAGTAGTCACCGTCGCCTATGGTCATTTGCAACACCAGAGAAGTCACAATGCATTGCCGACTTTGAAGGAGATCACCTCCTTTTCAACCTTCTTTGAAGAATGCCATGTCATAACACTCCGGGTTGTGAAGTATATTATACTATGCCGCGCTTCGATCAAATAGGTACTCGAAGATGCCGCGTGATATAGAAAGCAGCGAAACAGCAGAGGTACTTTGTTTTATACTATATAATAAAATTGAGGAGATTGTTTGATTTTAAACTTTTGACAAATAAGTCTCAGACTTTTGAAAAATAAACCGCAACACAAAAGCACGTACTATTTGTGTTTCGCGTTAAGAGCTGTTTTGTCGTGGTTTATTTAGCATGTGCATTGCAAAGTCAACATCAGCCTGGAGTGGTTTATCCTGACTTACACTCCGTGTTGCTGTATTCACAGCGATTCGCAAACAACGTTGACTTTGTAGTTGAATAAATATTAGTCGAATAAAGATCATTTTAACTGAAGAGCAACGTTTCCACTAAGCCATTAAAATAATTTCAAACGATCGCCGAATAGGTACTATTGAATTATTTGACAGATGTGTTATTGAATTTTAAGTCAGCCGTCGACGTTTCTAGATCTTTCTGCGTAAAAATCAGATGCATGACTTTGTGTAATGTTTGTTATAAATAATTAATTTTAAAGGTTCTTTGGTTTGGTGGCGTCGCCACCCATTGGTATTTCTATCGAGCCAGATAGATATTAATTTAAATACTTAGAGTAGAGAGGTAGGTCTTAATTGCACGGCCAAAATACAAATGGAATCCTTAGATTTTCTTATATTGCAAAGAAACCCGATCAGTAGGTAAAGGAATTTAATTAGTAGGGTAAATAGATCAGATTAGTCGACGAATGCAATTGGGTTTTTATAATCATATTATATTTAAGATGTCAGTTGGCATTTGTGATTACACTTTCGGTTTTAAGTCCTATAAAACCTCGACAAAAGACAAGACAACTTACAAGACTCGACTCCATTAATCAACCCAATCCTTTTAGTTTTAAGAATCGTCTCAAGACGGCTCGTCCGACTCTTCTATATCTACCGTTTAGGCTAAAATGAACTTTCCATTCGATTTAAAAACTTTCAGGCAAACATGTCAACGGCTCCTTAGTCAATCTTTTAGAGAGATCAGACTTAAAGTTAAAAAAACGTTGACTAAGTCTGTAGTCTTACAACTGAAGACTTACGACTTAAAAGGCTGGTCGAGACGTGAGTAAGTATGAATTGAGTCTTTTCAATACGATTTAAAAGTCTAGAGCCTCTAGTTTCACACAGTCGTAAGAGGAAAACATCAGTACTTTTCTATAACCTATGATAGTATTTCTACTACGTGTAAGTGTATTGCGGGTTAAAGGCCACAGATATACATTGCTTCGATAACGCTGTTTACTTCTGTTCTGCTGACTTTGTAAATACGGAAACATTTAACCTGCATGAATTAATGAAGTATAAAATCAATGCAATGGTAATATATAATTATTAGTGCTTCACTTTCAATTCGTCTAAGGAATCAAGCGGTCAATGTTCAAAACCAATTAATTAGTTAATAATTGATGTAAACAAGTGATTAGTTTAGTGTCACGAAGTCAAGCTCTTCGTGATTCATATAATCCATTTAATTTCCGATCGAGGATCACACGTGGATTCACCTCGATCTACCTTACACGGATTTCTAATATTGACACAGGACCTCAACGTATTTGGGAATTAAAGTGCCTATATTGATTCACGATAAATCTTCAACATTTTTTTCATCAATATCAACGCTTATGAGATTAAATTGTATAAACGGAGAGAGTTATGGCAATAAAAGTCGTTACTTCCCACCCTTTTTATACAGTCGCCATTTTTTATAATTATATACTATGTGTCACTCTGCCAACTAAGACGATCCTCATCATATGTCATAATGCTACATATCGATACATACATACTTACAAACATACATAAATAAGAAGAACATTATCCTCTTTCTGACGCAGTCGGCTAAAACAGTAGGTACTTGACCCATCCATTTTTAACATCATAAAATCATTTACAACTCTACGACCACGCCAAAATAGGTTGGTAGTAAATGATTAATATTATTATTACAACATGCTACACACCTTTCAGATAAATTCAGCGGACTGACACGTGTCTATTACTTCTAATCTATTTATAAATCCATTCAAATACAAGATGGTATTCTTACGTCCAAAGCCGTCGGTAGGCCCTCATAACGAAATTGAGACGTGCGGTCAACCACACAGCCTCTGTGATTCCACGCAACTAAAGACAACGCTTGATACTTGATAGCCCAGATTCTGTTGTTGATAACAAATTGGTGACGAATGCCTTTAACTTTTCAGACCTAAAATAATCAATATGTAACTTTAATGTATTATTTTTAATAACTATGAGATTAACACAATTTTCTAATAATATATTTTACATATTTTCTTATACGTATTTAAACTTTCGTACCTACTTTAAACTAGTGTTTGAAACTCTGCATCTCAAGGGACCTAGGTTATAAATTCAAGCACGTATCTCCTAAGTTTTCAAAGTTATGTGCGTATTAGAAATTAATAATTACTTACGGCGAAGGGAAACATCGCGAGGGAACCTACACGTAATAGAATTTAATAAAAAGGCTTTCAAAGAAAAAAATACATACCCAGCAGTGAGACAGTAGGTTGACAATGTACTCAGTCTCATATATTCTAGCATATAAGTGCTAAAACCAGTCAAGAAAAAGAAAATACACTTGACATAACGTTTTAATGCGAATCAAACTGCAAATAAAAAGAATGTGAGAAACTCTCATAATATTTGATATTAAATCATGTAATCCATTAAGGAGACGGTCACACAGGATAAGTAAACATTTGCATAACTCCATGGCTGAAATGAAACGAGTTTTTTATAAAGTACACACTTGGTTCGTTTTGTTATTAACTACTTTACTTTAGAGGTTCTACTTTAGTGGTAACTGAGAAGTATAATTAAATAAAATTATTAAAAGGTGGTGGAACGAATATGGTTCGACCGACGAATTACCATCTCCACTCCTATTTCGAGCATGAAACCTTCAAGAGTGTTAACGTAACCGTGATTGACTTCAGATTGAACCATCTTTCTATATGAAGTTGCAGATGGCACGGCAGTGACCACTTACCATAAGTTTAGTATAAAGTCATCATACCATAGAGTCAGCAGACCGCCATAAGTCTGCTGACTCGTTTCCTACTTCAGTTTTATAAAAAAAAATGTGGCCCTAATGTGCGTTACCATTTTAAAATCACAACTCTATCATTTTTTTTAAATTTTATCAGACGGCCTTTCATCAAAATAGTAACCACTCTACCACAAAGTTTCGTAATAACACGTTTAATTATTCGTATTATTCGTATAATTATTACGTGGTGGTCTTAGTGAGGAATATAAAAAATTGTTTCAGTCATGTCGTTGTGTACGCTCAAATATTAGCCGTGTTATTTCAAGTTTATACTAAGGTATACTGTATTTATTTAGGCTTGTATCTCACCTAACGTTCTATAAAAGTACAGGCCTAAATAAAATGAAATGCATATTCCCGGGTCTTCTATAACATTTATCACTAACAAGATCTTTGCTGCCTTGAATGAGACTAGTGGTGCATCCTGATTCAGTAATCAATCAAAATTAATAATAATATATCATTCCTTTGCAATGCACGTCGCATTGTTTTGTCATGTAAATTTAAGACTTAACAAATTGTATCTTATTTTCTACAGGTGTTAATTTTTTGTAGCATAAATTAATGTACTTGAGTATCTTTTCTGACAATCGTTTGTTATGCATATGCTACACTAATTTCTATAATAAATTCAGTAAATAAAAGTCACCACATATTATATTCAAACTGCATTTAATGTAATCGATGATGAAATGGAATATTCCACGCATTTAAACCAAATAAATCATCATTAAATTATCACAAGTCAATAATCTTACACACACAATACTAATTATACGTATTATTTAATATTACTGGTTCAAAGTAATGTATCTATGAATACCTACACTTTTTTTCGTATTTTGACCGAAATTACATTAATAACTCATTACTAGTGTCATGCCGGCCAAAATACGAAAAAAACTGTGTATTAACCCTGATCAGTTAATGTTATGTAGTAATGTATATTATTATTATTATCATAAATAAAAATATGTCTGAATGTTCTTATTTTATGTATTATTTTGCCATACATCCGATAGCCATGAAACTTTAGGAAGTTATTGAGTAAATTCTCGCGAAGGTTTCTGGCACAGCTTACCAATCCTAAGATAGGTAGAGAGCGTTTATACAAAAATACATAAATGTTGATAGAATTCAAACAGTAGGTACCTATATAAATCAACAAATTTTATCGAGCGAGTAATAAGACACTTGGTGCCTATAGTTGACATGGCAGTTATCTCAAGTTTTTGAAATTAAACAGGACGGTTTTCAACAAAATTTTGATACTTATTTTCCCACATAGACACTAAGTCTATGTGCTTATATCAATCCTGGATACATCTTTGTACTAATTCAAAGATTTATCCAGTATTAATGACTCCCTGTTCTTTACGAAATGACAAATAAAATTATCTGATTGTCAAAATTTGTCGTGACATTGTACGATGTCTCAGTTCCTGTGGCATAGTGGCGCCTCTACCGGCAAAAACAAACATTTTCCCTTTGGCAACGCAGAAGTTACTCCACCTACGGATTTAAGGCGCTTGCAAAAATAGAACTTTTCTTTATACAGTACCAACACATGAACCAAAAATTTTAATAACGTCTAACGTACCTAATCAATATTGATGTCAACTATTGTAATATTGTATTATCAAATGAATTAGAGACTGTAATTGCAGAGGACTAACATATTCATAATTTTGACAGGGATAATTGACAAAAACGTATTCATTTCTTCATTTTATTTTCGCATATAAACGCACATAAACATGCACTTACTAGAGCGTACTCATTAATAAAATAGCAAAATGTAGAGCCGTGTAAGTGTATAGAAGAACAAACTCTTGTAAGAAATCATGCGACATACATACTTGGCAAATCTATCCCCTTCTTTCTGCCAAGATACGTTTTACAACATTTATATCAATAAGCCACGCCTTCACCTAACCACACGTCACATGTTTTATTATGCAATAGATATTATAATTAGTCAGACAATATTTTAAACCTAAAGGTTACGCCTTTCTTGCAGTGTGTATTTAAATATGACCTAGACAATAATCTCGAGTATCTACTAGTAAGTGTGCTCATGTTTTCTTTATAAACAATTCATCTCTATGAATTAATGTTTATTAATAATATCATGGCAGAGTACCGGTGTAGTAGAAACATGACAATATTGTGTGTACGATTTTCAGACAATGATACTAATTGTTTATGTAACAGATTTTGTATACATTGTGTTTTAATATTGCGTTTTGGTGATTAATTAAAGGCTGCAATCGTTTTATCTTTATCTCATTCACGAAAATATGTTATAATTAATTATTTTTTATAAGAACGTATTTTTTTTATCGAACGTTTTAATTGCTTAGAGGTTTATCATGTACCAATCATCTACATAACATTTTATCTCGTGGGCAAAAGAACGTCACATGATATTAAAACAGAAAATTTCAAGTCTGGAATTTTTGGCACAATACTGCATTGATTGACTACCACAAATGGCATCCGTATCGATATATACTTGAAATCGGTCTGGATTTATACTATTTATAAGTAACATGAAGTTAAATTTTAATAACGTGACAAAAACGCAAAAATCCTTCATTTTGGAATCGTTCCAAAGCAAAATGTAACGCTAAGGTTGTTTATTTTTAACTTCTTTGTCCGTTAAAAATATATGGAAAACAACATTGATATGTGGTCACACGTGTAGATGACACGAGCCTAAGATACGGCATTAAAACACGGGGGATGGTTCCATCCGCTGCGATAAATACAGTCCGATTTGTATTGTTTGGGTGTACAGACGTTTGCTCAGTATTGCTTTTTCTTACAACAAAAAAATAACTTAAAAAGATTTAATATCATTAATCCATTTTATCTTACTGCTGGGGACCAATTTCCCTCATAATTTAAAGGATTCCGGCTTTAGTCTACCACGCTGGCTAATTGGTAGACTTGACATCTTTGGGCTTTTTTGTTTAGTAGCTACTTTTAAGCATGTTACCATACTATTTTGATACCATCATTGAAACTAATGATAAACAATTGATTTCTAATGCATGCAGGTATGTGGATACCTTCAGAAAAACAGAGATAGTCGCCTCAGGTTCTGATCGTGCACTGCCCCAGAGTCAGAAAAATCCAGAGTTCTAAATGATGAATTTAGATACATAGATTTCTGTTCTAGGTCTGGGTGTTTGTGTGTTCATCTTTGTGTGTTCATGGTACCCACGACACGGGAGAAAATCCTACTGTGGGTCTATGAGTGTAGAAAGCGTTAAGCATTAGCGTTAAAGCAATATTTTCTTCCGGGAACTCATAGCGCTTCCGTTAATTAAGTTTGAAAGACGTTCATATCTTTGATATAAACTCACATACATGTTTATCTAGTTAATTTATTTTTCATCGCCGTTACGCTTGAGATATTTTTATCTTCCATAACTCTGAATTTCTTTTGATGTCATGGATTCACGCGCAGTCTGATAGGTATTTATTTATTATACAGGATGTCTTGTTATCCATCTTGGAGCTTTTGGTGATGTAAAGTATGGTCAAGTTTAAAGACAAACAACCATTTATATTTTTTCTCCAACTGTAACTGTAAAATAGTTAGTAGCATGTGTTTTAAGTCTAGAGTAATATCTACGAAAGTAGAAGTCTTACGAACACAGATAGGCTTTGATTTGATGACAAAAATATGGACAATAAAGCGATATTAAATACATAACAATAAGTTACTCTAAGTAAGGTTGAATCAATGCGTATCTACCTGAATTTAAAATATAAAAAATGTATTAAACAATGTTATTTCTATAATTTAAACCAAGTTAATCCTGAAAGTCATAAAGACATCCAATGCAATTAACAATCCATACGAAGAAGTTGGTAAATCCAACGATCTGAACAAAAATTTATGGTCACAGCGGTGTTTAACAAGTTAGTATATAATAGTTACCTGCCTTAGGGAATTTTATGGGATAGCGATGTGTATGAAATTAAAATCGCCCCTAGAGCTATGCCGTTAACATGAACTACTCTATGAACTACAGGTGATAAAATTGCTAGACGGAGAACTATACTTATGTAGTGATAAGTTTATGAAACTGTGATTGCATAGGTAACCGTATAAACGGACCCTCATGGCGTCATACTTCACTTTAAGGTTCTGATTTAAAAATACATCGGTATAATATCTATCGCTTATCAATATTGTACGCGTATTTTTTTAAGTTATCATTTGCTCCAACATAGAGGGAAATATCATACAATAAACTACGTGCATAGAGATTCAAAATATTCTTGAAGATGTGTAAAATCTGCCAATCCGCACTAGGTTAGCCTGTTATCAGTCCAAAGCGGTGGAAGAAACTTAGCTGGCTGATAAAGGTATGTATGAGATTTCGTAGTAGTATAATTGGGTAGTATTATAATTAGGTAGTAGTATAATTTTATGACAAATTAACTTTTATGACAAATCTGTTGAAAACCGTCATTACACCCAATGTTCTAGAACTTACACTCGCAACGTACAATCATGAATATTATTGTTCAGAAAAATCTCCTGATTCGTTAAATTGTTCGTATTCTTATATCTTTGAAGGGTAGAAACGCATTAACAATAAATAAACGTATTCAACAAGGTTTAACTTACTAACTATATTGTTCTAGAGTCGAAGTGCTATAACAGATAATAATGAATAACAACAGAGAAGATTGTATCTTACTACTTCAATGGTCTTGCTTATTCGTAATTATTAATTGCAGCAAAACACTGACAAGTAAATATCTTAAGCAGAGCTGGAGGCCGGTAAAGCCTTACTTGAATGGCACATAAACCAAAGTACGCCTCCTAATAATAAAATTGATTCTGACGATACACGTCATAAACAACTCTCTATCGAATGAATCAAAACTGAATAAATCAGAATTAATAAGTACTGAACGAATCAATAGTCATTGATACATTCGCAAATTAAAAATTATAGTGTACAATGAACGCCTTCAATAAAATAAATACCTTAACTGTTTTTACAGTTGAAATTGAAGAATAGATAGCTTTTTAAGCCGTTTAATGTAACTTACTTTTGCATGTGAATTCAAAATAGCTTGGAAAGTGTTTTTAGCTATACTTAACGATAAGGAAAGTAGTCACCGTTACCTATGGGCATTTGCAAGCAGAGGCGTCGCGGAAGAAAGCTCTTTTTGCACCTTTCTTGAAGAGCCCCATGTCATAAAACTCCGGGAATACCTCAGGAGGAAGCTCAGTTGATGGGTACTTTTAAGGATGATTTCTTTATTACTGTACAATGCTTATTGTCAAAGTTATAATCAGTTCTTGTTACAGTATCCATATGAACTTTCGGAATCGAAATTATTATGCAATCACATACACATATTCTATTTTCTTGAATTGACACACCCGGAGAGGTTCTCTACTTTGGAATGAAAGTAACAAAAAACATTTTGCCCAGATTTAATAAATTTCATTTATAATTACTTATTTACAAGAAAGATCTCTTATGAGATCTGACTAAGGAAACATCTCGCTTTTGCAACAAACGGTGTAAGATTCTCAACGTGCCCTAATTTTTACATTATAATTACACATTTACCCTAAGCATATTTTAACGTAACTCATCGCAAGCTCACAGCGGCAGTTTCCATAAACATAACCCGTTCGTAGACCTCCTCGGCCCTTGATTGTTATTTACGACTCAAACGGCCGGCCTCTTCCTCAACTCGTATTTAATAAATCGACCCACCAATGATCATGTTGTCACCGCTTATTGCCCCAGACATTGGCCTACGCAATTGTTAAGACGATGATTGCAGGCTTGTCGCTATCCAACACGTACTTGTTGTTATAAAATACAATATCAATATGTACTTTTCACTCAATTGGTCAAAATATTTTTATAGACTGAAATCAAATTTGCAATAAGCGAGCATGCGATCACTTCTTGGAATGCGGTCCTTGCCACCTATGGACATCTAATGTAAACAAATGCATGTAGAAATGGAGGTCTATCTTATTTCAGGGGTTGTAGTTTTTCATAACGACTATACAGTACAGAGACATATAACATAGGTATACGAATTATTGCCTTTTCCTGCATGTCTTAGAAGCTTAATATGAATTTCAGAAGATAAAATTTGGGAGATCGCTCCTCTCTGAATTACGTTATCTTTACACTAACTTTGAAGTGGAGTAAGGCACGTCAACAACCTCTAGGCAAAGCTACATAGGATAGTACGAAATATTCCTGAATCACAAGTTTCCTGAATCACAAAGAAGCTGTTAAAAGTTTCTTTCAAAGCTACGTTGCATTGGCAAAGGTTTTTGTAGTAAGTGATGCAACCAACTTTTGCTTGTCTATTGCCAAATTTTAATGTAAAAAGTATATTTGCTATGTCTTGTATCAACTCACAAGATTAAAATTAAATAAAATGAGGATAAAAATTAAATAAGTAGGGAGCTACACGCATTTGGGTAATTGACAAACTGTTGTTTTATTATAAAGATGTTTTTTATTTTATATTCTTAGTGTTTCTGATAGAGAAATATCTCAGAGGCATTAGACCCTGTAAAACAGACATTGCAATTCTTTAATTGCAATTTATTGATTAATAAAGTTTTATTGCTTTAAAATATATTATTTAGTATGGATTTTTCTGATATACCAATTTGGAAAAGCCGCAAAGTTATTTTATTATTATTTAATATAACTTTAATAATAAATAAAATATAACAAATGCAAATCTGAAAATACGTTAACAGCTAAATAATGCATAGTTAAGTTTTAAGTTTGTTTTACCATTTTCTGAAAAGAAACTTAGGGTAATATGACGCAACGAAAACTCAAGTTCATTGACATAAGGTCAAGGGTCAAGGTCATGACTTTTTCTCCTAAATTGCAAAGAAACAGTACTGAGATCTAACGTAAATCAACATCCACGTTACTATAATATCGTAAACAAGTACCGGTAGGTACTACAAAATCACAACATTGAACGATAAATCGTCTATCAACTGACCTTTTGCGTTGATGCCTTCGAATTCCAATAACGTCGTTGATCAAAAGTCACATCACCATCACACCACGATAATAACCGTCTCACAGTTATCGGACGAGAGGGAAAGTTTAAATTTTCCTGTTTATTTACATGTGAGACGCTACGACGTGAGTCGCCGACTGGCAGTAAGGACGCGAGAAGGTCGTCACAGCCGCGCATGCGTCGTTCGGAATGATCAACGGTGCCAAAAATCAAGATCTCTAGACTAATCACCTGGATCTAATCACCTGACTGCATACGGCTATTGGATCACGTTGGTCGCGATCGATTTGTTGAGTGAGGTACTCAACGTCACGGCCAAGGATCCGACGACCCGAGTTTGATTCCGGATGACAAAACATGGACATTTTTTATGTAATATGGTATAACAAACAACAAAGTATAACAAACGAACAGTTAACCTAATGATAAGTAGCCACTAACGTGGACATCTGTTGTCAACCTCAAATAAAATCGGGAGACTTAAACGATGTAAGCCGCACATGCGTTGCTACCCCTGAGGATTAAGTTGGAACGTCTCGGATGTATATCTCCCTCAACACACACTTAGATAATAGGTGTGGCACTGGAGTCACCGGAGTCGAACCACAAAGAGTTCCACCATTTTCTGAAAGTTCAAAAGTTCAAAAAAAATTTGTACAATATTTCAAAAAAACTTATTTTTTTTTAATTTTGAAAAAGTATCCACAGTGCGAACACCAAGTATCCCTGTGGTTTAAGTTATATTAAGAGTATTATAAAGAGTCGACATTCGTTGCAGTTAAAAAATCTTTAGGCGCATTCTGTAAATATACTAACTCTGTTTCGTCAACTGAATTGATCTATTTTAAAACTGTTTATACAAAATCCTTAGCTAAATAACTATTATAAAAAATCTTATTTTCTGTTTTTTGTAAATGTATCTATTCTCTGTATTTTTAACATTGGTACATTTTTATTTCTATCGGAAAAAATAACCTGTTAGTGGCTATAATTTTTACATCATATTTACAAAAAAGATACCACTCGATTAATGAATCTAATAATCACTTTCCTGTGATCAATAATAGATATGTACATATTATTATATGGAAAATTACTTTACACTTCAACAAAGTGTACAATATATGTATTTTGGCAACTTACATATACACACACATAAACTATGTACATAAAGTCATCAGTAAAATTTACCATAAAAACTCTTTTTTTTTTTAATTTTTTACAGTATAGCAGAAGCAACGAGAATGCAGTCCATGGTAATGGTAAATGGCTACTGCCACACATGAACATCTATAATCAAACCCAAATAGGATTATAGTGAGGTCGGCCTCTAATTGCTGATTCGTAAGACTTAAGTTGAAACAACTTGTGTAAGTTTTTCTTTTTAAAAATACTCTTCAAACTAAAACTCAACAGCTCTTAACAATGTTGTTATAAGCTAGAAGGTGAGTCGTGATGCTTTCGGAGTGAAACCACGAAGGATTCTACCAACTTTAAACTGTGTAAATAATCTTATGGAATAGTAGTGCACTGGCACTGCTAATTCTGGCCTGTAAAGGATGTTATCCAAAACAGTTTTGAAAGTACTTATAAAATTTAATTTAATTATAAATCAGCATGATACTATCTAAAGACTAACGTAGTAACAATAATTTAATTATTAATCACTTGGTAAAAGTCATATTGTCCTCTACAAAATTATAGATTTATATTTCTTTTCATCCATTGAATCATTGAAATTGTCGTTAACCATGCGTCAAAATTGACATTGTCAGTTCATAACACTGACACAAGTGCAGTGTTACCACAATCGGAACTTTAAAAATGCATTCAGTTTTAGCAGTTATAAAAATTATATACAGAGTATATAGGAATGTCTTTATATTTATGAAAAGGCATGAACGACGTAGTTTAAGGAACTATTAAATTAAATTTAATAATAATAATAAAATTAATAACCTTGTGTGGGATATTATACAATACATTTCGATAAGACACACTACATTTGGTAAGACACGACCTAATGAGGTTAAATAACGAATTTGATCTTTTGGGTTTCGGGTGGAAATATTTGAATTTTTTGTAGTGCTCAGATAAGTGATCAGACGATTATTACAATAATAATGCATTGAGATTTCAACGTAACATAAAAACAAGGAGGTTTATCACCGTGTACAAAATAGGTAGCAAATAAGAATTAATAATTAAGAGAATTAGTTCAATTACAAGGGGAACCAATCAACCCACATATTTTTACCAGCTTGTTTTTTCATCGTTGATTAAATCTTAAAATAATTCACAAGAAATACTCAGAAAAGCGTTTGTTGAGCGAGCAGTTTTTCTAATCCAATGTATTCGTTATATAAATTGAATTAATTATTCATAGAAAGTTGCAAACAGTAGTTACTATAGTTTACGTAAGAAAGACTTCAGCACGTATACAAAGACAAAATTACCTATGCGATGCGATGTAAATTGCCGCACAGAAGTATAGTGCGCTAGTGTACTTCGTATCATTCATGCCAAATTTCATCGTAACATAATCGTTTCCAGGCTTCGGTTATTCTGTCATCCCAATTATTGTAATTGAATAGCATTCTTTTAAAGTCGCTGAAGATATTATAAGCGATTTGAAAACCTTTCTCCCAATCTGCGTTGGAACAACATGGTAAAATATGAAGTAGGTTATACTCCGGGAGAGTGGTATTTGCCCAGCATAACTTTCAGCGAACTAGATGAATTTCGCCATCCATTTATTAGGACTGCTGTTGTGGCCGGATAAAGTTGTAAAGGTACCTACTAAATAATGAGAAAGAATGAAAGAAGTATAATATACCTAATATTGTCTAAAATAAGACCTTGCATTAAAATGGCACTATTTCTGTACCACACCTAAACTAAAAATCAACGGGTCCTGGACGAAATTGTGATGAAATATGTATTTACACATAACATACAAGACAAAGCCAACGAAAGTCAATGCAAAATTTTAATTACAACCAAATATTTGTGGGTTCGTCACGTTTCATATCCATTTGGTGCGATTATTTTTCACATCTATGCAATTGCAACATAATTATACCTACCATAATTACGATATCAATGAACAATTCGCGTAGGATTTTTATTACGCGTCCTAAATGAGCACATCGCCGTTTGGCAACCCTACGCAGGAATGTTTGTATATAAACATACATACGTCGTAAGATTGAAGTACTGAAATAGGTACCAACATAGGTATTATGTTCAATGTAAGCTATCAAATTGCGCAAGTATTATGAATCCTATACTAATCGTCCGCCTTCATAATAAAATGTTGTATAAGGAACTGATATAGAAAATCCATCTGCATTTAGCATGAAAAGCGATCGTTTCGCGTACTTAGAAAGTTGAATAGTTAAATTTGAGTCACAGTAAAGCAGTGCAATCTATTTAAAATTGAATGTGTGCAAGTCACCGTAACATGACGTTTCTCATATAACAGCACATTGTTCACAACTCACAATAAGCCAAACTGAGGGCTCTGTCTCCTAAACAATATTATTTCCTGCTCCACCCGGGTTTCAATTTAATGCCGACTTGGCTGTACATCTAATATTTAAATGCGAACCCGAAATTGATCTGCTATTCTCGTTATATAAGTAGGTACCTATTCGTGTCAAGATCACAAATAGATTTACCTGCCTTATATACACATGTAGATTGTTGTATAGGCATATCATATCAGCATAAAAACACAACATACATAAGCATATTATGCATAGGTTTAAGATGAATAGAGGTAGTGTCAAATAACAAAAGATTACAACAGGTATGACTATAGAATGTAAATATAATTACATATGTTGGATGTTATCTTTAACTTTACTTTGAATAGGTACTTATAAATCACAATAATAACAAAAATGTTTATGTATAACATTATCTTAATTTTTAAGTAAGTAAACATATCAGGATTTCATAATTATTGTTTTTCAGCATGTGCATCTTGTCAAGGTAATTATAAATGTAAATTTAAGTACAATAAAATTAGATAATAGACACAGGTTACAAAAGGGTTATCAGTTTTAGTAAAAATCCATTATAACAAGCTCGTTTTGAAGTTTTATTTATGTAAATTTGCAGATATAATTAATACAAATCATGTTCATGTAAATTGGGTTCTATGGTAAATAATATATCTATAACTGTTTTCAATCACCGTTTCATACTGCCTCCCAGACATCAGTAGACTCCAACATGTTAATTTACGTGACTCATTGTAATATAAAAGGCAGTCTCGGAAATGTGGCATTACAAATACTGTCTTATTTCTAAAGTTTACATAATGAGATTTTTATTGTGATAGTGATAAAAGACAAACTTAATCTATGTGAACATACTACTACCTGAATGGCTACAGTATGCATGCATGACTCATCAGGTTCCTCACATTCTAGGTGATTTTAAGTGCATTACTATGTCAACTAATAAATTCCTAAAGTAATGTGACAAAACCTATATTGTCTATATGTCATCATACATCACAATTTTTCACTAAAGCTATCTGTACAGTTTGGATAAGTTGTTCATCATTAATGCCAATCACTATCCACATATATTATGGTGCTACCTTTGAGCAGCAGGTGTATTATATACATTGCTACTAAACTGGGTTACCTATCTATTAATCAGCATTATCCAATAGCTGCACACAATTTTCATCCTGGAATTAAGGATTGCTAACTAAACAATCTAGATACAAATTAGACTATTCACAAACAAATCCATAAATAAACTTTGATTAACATAAACACTGAAATACTTAGTATGTTGACACTAATGATTTCATGAATGCATCCACATTCACACAGACAGAGAGCTATTTATTTACTCATCGGACTCTTCATCGTCATCTTCCTCGTCCTTGGGCAGAGCCTTCAACCAGGGGCGTTGAAGGCACTCATAAGCGGTGGCCCGCCTATTAGGATCAAAATCTAACATAGGTTTCAAAAAGTCTGCAAACTCCTCCGCATCAACTTGACTCCATTCATATTTTTCAGTGAGTACAGAAACTAACCCCCATGGTTTCAAGCCAGTTATGTTTCTTAACTCACCTTTCTTATTGAAGAACACCTTGGAATACTTTCCTGAAGCTGCAATCCTTTTGGGTATATCTCCAAGGAGTTCTATGATGTGAGCAAGATGATCTTCATCCCGACTATAGCCATCACCAGAATGAGGTTCAAATAAGTAGTCTCCGGTTGCCAATTCAAAGGCCATACAAGCTGTGCTCCAAATATCTGCTGATGTACCATAACCAGCGCTCAGTAACACTTCCAATGATCGGTACTGCCTGGTTTGAATGTCTTCGGTGAAATGCCGGTGCACCCAGCAAGCATTGCCCAGGTCGGCAATTTTTACTTCTAAGTCACACACATCAAATGCGGGATCGGGCTTTTTATCAAGCGATTTACTTTTTGTCTCAGAAATGAATGAAGGTGGAGTATCTATCATCTCCCCTTCAGACATAGGAGTACTAATATCATCACCACAACCATACTGCTTGCTCCTTACCTGGACAGCTTCAGCATCTGTGTCAAATGCTTCCTCATCAGCTCGCTGCCCATCCACACACCCATTAACGGTGGTATCGATTTCGGAGCGTGTTGTCTCAATAACGCTGGCCTCTTCGGGGGTCTGGGGAGAATCGTCATTATCCTGAGACATGGGAGCGGACTCACTATTATTATCTACCTTTTTTTGTTCCTCCATTTCTTCTATTTGTTCCATTTGCTTCTTAAGTAACATAGACTGGCGTTTGGCTTTTTTCTTTAACTTTTTCTTCTTGTTTCTACTCATTTTACCCGTGACCACTTGTTCCTGGAACTCCTTAGGTGCTGTGCTTATCAGAGAATGGGGTAATCTGAGCCCCAAGGAATGTAGTTCGGTGGCTTCAGCTGCCAGCTTGCGTATGTAGGCTTCATCTACACACACTAACACATTCTCAGGTTTTATATCAGTATGTATTATCTTGCACTTAGTGTGAAGGTAATCTAAACCCTCAAGTACTTGTCGTATGATCGTTTTCACATTTTCTCGAGGGATTCCTCTGTAATTCGACTTAAGAATCAACTTCAAAAGATGATGGCCCAGGACCTCAAACACCATGCACACATGAGTCCCATTCACACCCGTTATTTTAAAATCGTTTAGCAATTGAACAGTTTTATTCCTCTTGGGATCGGTAGGGTCACTATCGCGAACGGCTTTCAATATTTTAATTTCGTCTAGGGCCGTTTCCGTGAAATGCGGTGCCGATTTGACAACTTTGAGCGCCACAAATCTCTTATCGACGAGATCCCAACACAGCCACACGGTGGAAAAGTGGCCCCAACCCAACTTCCTAGTGACGTGGTAGCGATTTAGGAATAAGTCTCCGATTTTGACAGGATGGTACCCACCCTTGCAATAGTCCGCGCTGTCTTCCTGTTCCTCGTCATCGCTGGCGTACTGCTCGTCTTCGTCCTCCTCGATCGTCTCATTGGAAGAACTATGTGTCGGCTCAAGACGATTTTGATTCTGATTGCGCAGCCCATTTCCTTGTCCAGCGGCGCCGTGATCATCCTCACGATTTTTCTTCTTTCCGAGTTTATGTCGTTTCTTTTTCGCCTGAATGGCGAGGACTCTTCTATTTACATCTGATTTGGAACTCATTTAGCAAATTAAAACACTCTCAACGACTTGGAATATATAAAAATTTTATCTTTTCATCTCAATCTTTTTGTTTGAGTATGGCGGCCGGTTGCAGACAGAACAAAATGCGCTCGAACACGGACCATTAAAATGTTGCCATTAGAAATTAATAATAGCGAATTAAATTACTATAAAAATTGTTTTTATGAACATAAATTAATTAATTAAAATCGAAAGTCTAAGTGATGATCATGGTAAAAGAGAAAATAAATTTAGATAAATGACGAATTGCTTATTATATAATATTTTCAATTTTATCGTGTCCTAAACGCAACAAAATTAAAACATTGATTTATGAGTCTATCCGACAAAATCCAGGGATGGGCTGATGCATCTTCCTGAATATAATAAACACCTACTGCGGTCATCAAGACGCATCCCAGGCGCGATGTTTATTGGCATATCTACCATAAAACCCACGTTAAGAGGGAGAGATTAGTGGACCTCAAAAGATGGATTTATTGATACATTTATCAATTTTGTTTTGATATAAAACTTAACAAAAATAATATGAACCGCATGCAAATATTATTTAGAAATTTTTGAATTACGTTTTGGCACAGATAATACAAGGATTGGATTAAAAAATTATATGATTTACCATGTTATACCATGACCCGATAATATTACCTTTAAGATTACTGGTAATATTACTGTTTTAAATATGAACCTATTTAAAATTCCTTCCCATTATTTGCAAAAAATGTCTATACTTTTCCAACGTACTGTATCATTTTAAATGAATTTTTAATTATAATCAAAACAAACAGATCACATTACTTTAGTAAAAAAGCTTGAATAAATTGCATGTGTGTGGAGCCAACTCCAACTTATTAAAGCTTTTTGCTAACAAACATTTTCCTGACGCATTTGCCAGATATGTATTATACACCCTAAGTTTGGAAAATCCTAAACATATTTATTTGTATAATTATTAAAGTGCATATATTTTTAAAAGCACATAGTTAATGACGCCATTAGTTAAATTAAGATTTGAATTAACATAGGCTTATATTCAGTGCTAAGCGCCGCGATACTATAATAATTTATTATTATACAAACTGAAATGATATTTTCAAATCCAATATCAAACAATACTTTATGGAAAATGATGAATGATAAATATAATGCACACGCTTCGAACTTTGATACCTTTTCTAGAATATATTAAATTATAAAATTGTCGTAAAACAAAACTTTTAATAATCATATAACACTATCTTACTTATATATAGTATTTATTAATTACATTTCTAAGGATTTCTTATTCATGTTAGTGTCAGGCTGCTTAGACGAATCTGAATCGATTTTGTTTTCTTTTAGTGACAGCGATTTAACAGGCATTAAAAATAATCCACCAAGTGTAATGAATGTTCCCGCTACATAGAAAGAAACGGAGTACCCGAAATGATTTTTAAGTATACCAGCTATAGGGGTACTTAGTAAACTACCTAGACCTTGAAACAATAAAATCACACCAGTAGCGTTTGTTAAATTATCCAAGCCATATAAAGATACCAAAACCATACTTCTTAATGAGGCAAGACTAGCTATAAAGAAGCCAAACATAAAACAATAAGCATATTGATAATATAAATTATACGATAAATCAGACATAATTGTACTTATTCCTGCTAAAAGAATACATAAAATGAATATTCTCAAAGGTTCAACTTTACAAGCCAACGCCCCTAAGAATAATCTCCCGAATAGATTTGCTAGTGAAATTGCACTTACAAACAACATGCAATGATTAGAATCGATGCCTGCACTTTCATTTCTATATTGAATAAATACAAATGGTACTAAAAAACCTACATAGATCAAAAACCCCGCAATACATAAACATATAAACGAATTCTTCTTTAGTAATTTAGGATCCATCATAGTTGCTAATACTCTTCTAGCAGCAGTTGTAAAAACTCCTCGACGTTCTTGCAAATCCACGGCTGTTGCCGCCCTCGATACCGCCAGTTGATATTCAAGACCAGTTTTGCCCTCAGCCTTTGTATCCACCATACTTTTTTGATATACTGGTAATTTCTCCAGCTTTCCATCATAGAACGCATCATCTCGATACATTGGGCGTGATTGAGGTATATGCTCTTCCCAATGACAAAGCCGTGCCCAACAACTACTCTTCTTTGGTTTATCCATTTGTATATTAATTTCCATATTACGTCTTGATTTATCATGAACACTAGTTCTTGATATAATGGACTGAACTTGTTTTAAATGTCTCTGACTGATACCTCCGTGAGGTGAATGAACTGTCAATGTAAGCTTTGAGACAGGTGCATTAGATGGTCCAGGTTGTGTGGAAGATGTAATTTTGGTTTCCCCAACAACGTTTGCGGCAGTCGGAAAATTGGCATTTGATACAGCACTAAACAAACGTTCCGTAGTAGTTGGGACGAGAGTATCTACTTTGGTACCTGAGACAGTGCGCTGTAGACCAGCTGTTGATAAATTCGGTAAATAGGTAACCGTACGCGTAGGGTCGTCGGTGGTTTGAACAACGGTTAATGATAGAAGTGGTTGAAAAGTCATACCGAAGAAATATATCAAACCAAATAGCCCCGAATGTAATAACGTGGTAGTTCGCCATCCAGCGAGCTGCACTAAATAAGAATTTATTGGGAAAAAAGTCATTGTACCAACACTAGATCCACACGTTGCTATTGCTAATGCGAGAGATCGAAGTTTTTCAAAATAAAAACCTACTACTAACGCCGACGACATATTAATAAGACAGTATCCAAAGCCCGCAAAACCACCATAAAATACACAGAGTGATGCGTAATTAGTTACAAAATAAGATGTTAAAAGAGAAAAGGAACTCAAAACTGATCCGGACATAATACATGCCCGAAACCCAAATCGATTGATGAAGGCTGAGGCTAATGGACCAGCTATAAAATAAATGGCCACAGCTATGGAATTCACCAAAGCCACCAATGAATCCGATATTTCAAAGTCGTTTGCAATATCTGGTAGCATGCTACCAAAAGTAAATGTAACTCCGTCTAAAATACAAATACTCATAAAGGAAGCCATAACCACAACCCAACCCCAACCACCTTCTTGCGGAACTGTTATTTGAGCAGCAATTTCAGTCTCTTCACCGCCTTCTAAATTATCAGGTCTACTAACAACTCTGCTGGGTGTAATAATCACGTTTTTTTTGGTTTCATTTTTTACCAAAACTGGTTTTGGTGGCATATTTGGCAATTTCAAGTATTTGACAGTTAATATAAATATAGCGAATAAATTACATTACATGACGATACAATAAAAACATGTTAACTTTAGATTTTAAATCTGTTGGAAAAAAAACTAAGAAATAGATTGGTACAATATTTAATTCTTAGTTATGTCCGATGCCGAGAGAACTTTTAGCTGATGATCGCTTAGAATTTTCAGTAAAGCCTCAAGCCCAGCAAAGCAAGAATCTCATATTTGCCCTCCATTGATTCGGATTTGTGGAAAGAAATACTCATTTTTATAAAATTTTACATTTTCATATACATTACATCAGAATATACTATTCAAGCCTTACAGGAATATACAACAACTGTATCTCGGAATAAATAAATACAGTATATATACCTATTTTCATAATATGTTTTTTTCTTTTAATATTACTCTTAAATACCCATTGCAATGTGAAACTACAATTTGGCTAAATTATAAGAATCCACGTCTGACATATTCCTAGCTTGTAAAAAATATGAGTTCGGTTTAAAAATATTCTGATTATAATTTTACTCTGTCAATGGTCCGTCCGTTTTTCGCGCGCATTTACAGTTTGTCATTGTCATAGGACGCTCATGTTCCGCAATCCTTTTAACGAAGCTAGACATTTTAGTATTTTATGAGGACATCCGAATAAGATTCTATTTTACATATTGTGTTCGTATTCAAAAATGTCCCAAACAACAATTACTACGTTTTTTAACAGCAGAAAAAGACCAGCTTCGGATGACATTGTAAGTTCTAAGAGTAAGATTGCCCACATTGACCGTACTTCAGAAACTAAGTGTGGATGGAAGATTCCCGCTCCAATTGGCAACAAACTAAAGTTTACTCAAGCAAAAACGTTGAGGGCTGACATTTCGCGAGTTTCTGAAACGAAACCTGAAACATGTACAAAGCAAGCTGTAAATGTAATTCAAAATGTAGGGCCGTTTGCAAAGAAAACTAACGCTGCTAACGTTGTAAAGAATAATGTAACTTCTAAAAGTGAAACTGTAAATTCAGCTCGCAAAGAGTTGAGTCTAGGAGACATCCGAAAGAAGTTGGCCGGAAGTTCGAGGTTATCTGAATTGAGGGCAAGAGCAGAGCGCATAAGCAAGGGCATTCAAGAGCTCAAGGAGACCACTGAAAAGCGCAATCTTAAGGATTTCAAAACCATCGAAGTGGACGTCCCGCAAAGGTATATTTGAATTCAAACCACTAGTTATGTTGTACCACATTGTATAAACATTTTGTTCATGGATATAGTTGCAGCTTTGTTAATGTGAGTCTAAAATGCTTTGAAGGAGACTGCAATAAAAACACTTTGAAATTTATCAATAAAAAATGGTCCTGTTTAAAGAATCTTTTCTTGCCTATGCTAAGGGGGTAGGTACTAACCCCTTATGCCTCTGATTTTACTGTGATGTCATCATGCTCAGGTCCCAAGTTATTGCATATGGGTAGTATTGAATAGTATAATTGTATATGCATTTACTCATAATGTGTTTAACAATACTTCATTTCTGTTGCTTTATTTTACAGTCCAAGTAAGAGATCATCAATTGGTAATGAGTTGTTGTCCCCTAAGAAGCAACAGGAAGACCAGGACAGCGTTAGATCTCTAATCTCTCCCAGAAAAGTGGTTGTCAGCCCTGTTAAGAGTCCCAGTAAGGTTAGTTGTCCAAAGTATAATAGTTTTATTTATGTAACAGGGAATTGGTATCCAATAAGATAATTTAGTGTACTGAAGCAAATTTTGGTCAAAATTCCAAATTGTTAGTTCATACTAAAACTAAATTAATTTGTTGACAAATGACTGTAAAAAATTATAAAAAAATGCCAACGTCGAACTAGAATAAGGATAAAAATTTATTTAGGATATCCAGAATAAGATTTTCTTTAATTAAGAAGATTCAATGGAGTTTCAGAGTTACAATGCCACAGACAGACAGATATACATTTTAACAACTAACCCTCTTATTTAATCAGGCAGTTGACAATAGTTTTTAATGTGTTACACTGATGCAGTAATATTATTACTAAATTTCTCTTTTCATTTTAAATTAGATAATCAGTAAATTATGCTATATCATAATAATAAAATGTAAGGATATAATTATATGTAATTTGCATTGCATCTAATGACAAATTTGTATATGAAGTGTCGCTGGTAAAGAAATAACCTATTAACTAATGAATGGAGTGATTAATTGTGGCTATTTTTCTTATTCGCAGTATGAGTTAGCACCTAACATCATTAGATACATTCTCAGCAATACTTATATATTACTTTTACAATAAACTCATAACAGTCTTATTTGGATACCTTATATTTATCAAAAATGTATTAAAAATTAAGGCGTTAATTTTGTACTAGTATGTGTAATCCCTGATAACATGTACTATACTAATTTGCTATTATTGTTCTAATGAATCATATACATACCTATAAACATGACAAACCAAAATGAGAAAGAATTTTCTTGAATTCAAGAAGTAGAAATTTGATATAATTAAATTAAACTATTTACATTAATGGTTACTCCATTAATGTAAATTAGTTTTGCCTTTATGGATGTTAATGGTGTGATGGTGTAAACACAATAAAAAAATACTAATAAAAGATTAATTAGTAAGCTGTGT